>JAECUM010023547.1:0-25208 GCA_016617855.1 Megalonaias nervosa
TCTTCGGAAGAAAATTTCTTCACAAAAATGGCGCAGCTGTGTCATAAACGACGGAGTACTTCACTCTAAGCGTTATATTATGAAAGGGGAAATAACGTGCGATTATCATCCTGATGGAATCTCGCACGAAGAAGGAATGCGGCGCTAGAAAAAGGTTTGCGAATTAGTTTTGATGGGCGGTCTGGGGCCCGTGTCACAGACTTTTTCTACATCAATAGGAGACAACTGATTTCCCCTGTGTAAAACTATGGGTAATAACTTCAGCACAGTACATTCCAATATTGTCAGAAATATTAAATTCCCTGTCTGCTAACACAATATCTCCAGGCAATAACTGTCATAAAAATCCATCGTTTTCAGTTATGTATTTGTCACTTGTCCTACCTCCCCATGCTTTTGAAAGAAAAGAAATAGATCCCTGAGGTGTAATACCAATAAGAAATTTCCAACTGGTTTCTTCCTTCTACTGTATTTCTTCCCGCTCTACAATGCCTTTCCTCCTTTCCCTCGCCCGGACATTTTGTAGTATATCTGCCGCTGGAGATATAGACTGAATCTACCTCATATTTAACAATTCTACATATTATGCAATTGTACATATTCTAAATTGTTTCTATGAATCTGTCTTTTCCAAACAAATCCTTTGTCCCATCACGATGCTTCAGTCACAATTAAACTGTGTGCGCCATGTAGAGCCATACAACCAAGAGATCAAATATGTTATCCCGGATGGACTATTCTATAGTAAACCATTCAGCAATGGTGCAGTGAAACACGTTTATTTAACTTGGCGGATTTTTCGCCATCCAATACTACCTGGCAAGCGACATATTGTTCTAGGCATATGGTACTGCACATAATGTAAATGCCAGAAATGTAAATACAAACAAATGAAGAAATAAATATTAGACCTTTCCCAATGAAGGTAAGCAAGCAGCCTATATAATAAATATAAACGTAAAACAAAATATTGACAAAAGTTGGTTGGTTGGTTAGTTGAATTTTTACGGCGCACCAGCACTATGAGGCTATTTAGCGACATACATAAGGTTATTTCTTTCATCATTTAAAAGTGGTAAAAGGTTTCGTATCGACCAGCGATACGAAACTAAACAGTTGAAGGTAAAACGATAAAATGGTAACGGTGATAAATAAATAAAGTTTCCCGATCAACGGGGAGTGCAAATGATGTATGACAACGAAAACAGATGAAAGGTAATTAAAATCTAACGACGGTATATATAGCACATAAAAATGTTCAAGGTGATAGCATACAAGCTATAGCTTATGATAAATATTTACTTCCTTCAGGAAGTCTATAACATAAGAAACGCTAACTGTATGTATCAATGAGCTCCCTAATGTCATGCACATTGTAATAATGATTACGCGTAGGTTGGAGGTCGAAACAGTCCAACATAAAGTGCTTAACGGTGAATGGTTCATTGCAAGCTACGCACTCTGGTGGGTCTTCTCCTTTTAGTATGTAGGAGTGGGTTAAATAAGTATGACCAATTCGAATTCTTGCAATGACTACCTCCTCCCTACGGACGGCTTTGTAGGAAGGAGTCCATTCTCCTAGGGTTGGCTTGATGGCATGAAGTTTGTTATTCACGGCATCATTCCATGATGCCTGCCATTTCTGACGTAAACATTCTTTTGATACTACGTTTAAAATCAGTATACGGTGTTTTAAAATCAGATGGTTCCAGTGATAGGGCCATTTTAGCAGCGGTCTGCTTTGTCATTACCTTTAATTCCAATATGGCTGGGTAACCAACAATATACTATATTGTGGGAGGTACTCAGCTCAGTATGTTTGAGGAGAATATTGGCTAATAATGGATTCTCCAGTTTTCTATTATGTAGTGACTGAAGTACTGATAGTGAATCGGAGAAAATGATGCTATTTAAAATACGCTTGCTTTCAATATATTGCAATGCAAGGTCTACTGCTCTGATTTCGGCTGAGAAAATTGATGTACCATATGGCAAGCGAACTTTTGTTGTGTGTTTTCCACTAACGAAGGCTGCAGCAGCCTTTTCCTCATCTTTTGATCCATCAGTATATATTCTTGTATAATTTTCAAACTGGGTGAGGAGTTCATGGTAACAGGAGTGGAAGATAGAATTATTTTCAAAAACGTAAGATATTCACATGTATGTTTGCATGTATGTATGTATGTATGTATGTATGTATGTATGTATGTATGTATGCATGTATGTATGTGTGGGTTTGTGGCTTTAGCAACAATTTTCATTCATGGCGGCCATAATATTTGATAGAAGAAGAACCCGGAAATATCCCTGGCCGAACGACATAAGAACGGGAAGCTACTGGGAAGTTTGTTCACATCACCCTGTTGACCTCGTCAAGGCTCGAACCTACGCGGACAAAAGCGAGAAGAGAGTGGTGTTGTAATGGCGAACGACTTAGTTGATATTTATCAATATGTGTGTGTGTGTGTGTGTGTGTGTGTGTGTGTGTGTATAACTGCTGGCAAGTGAAGACCTGATGTTGAATACACACCAACAAATGGGGACTTAAAAATCAAGTGGGGACCAAATTCAAGTCTTCACTTGCCAAAATGTGCTTTTATGCTAATTTTTTATGTTTCATGAAGAAAAAATTAAAATTTGGGCTGTCTCAGTTGCCGGTACTTTTGAGACGTGTGTAAAACCGAGTTTACACATATTACTGGAACCGCTGTAATTTCATACACAAATTCTTTATACTTTGTCGTTCACGCATGTCTGAAAATTACATCCTTCGACGCATGTGCTGTTGGACCCTGAGCAATGTATTAGTGCAGGAGAAGTTGAAGCGGCGGGAAGGGAATGAAGTCGCCGGTAAAACAGACACTCGTAAGTCCAATTCAGAGTTTCTTTTCAAAAATAATGGGATTTTTGTGGTGTGTAATTTTACTTTATTTTATTTAGCAGACCATTTATTGACGTGGAATGCCGCTGATATTTTTATTGATGTGTCGCCTCTCGCAAGAAATTCAAAATGGTGCATGCGATTCGAACCTAACAATATGCAACACAGTGACATATTTTTGTACTCCATTACTAGTATCGATTTTTAGAAAAAAGGCATCAGGGATATAACGAAATGCACACAACTTAATCATCAGTTTATAATTTGTACCCTTACTGTCGCCATGGTGTCCCAAACACTGACAACTAGGGTAACATGGTCATATTCCGACCAGTAGGGTAATTCCGACCATGGACGTACCTCCTGCTGTGTACAACAAAGATAAGCAAATAGCTTACTAACTTTGAATTATCCTGGCGTGCGTATATATTGTACATGTACCAGTAGTTAATGACCGCATAGCGGCCTGCTAAATATCCCGGGGAAAGGAATCAGAGCCTCCTCCCACGGGCTTTAATGCTCTTTATAGGAGCTGGTAAATTAGCCCAAGATCGTTCTATAGTCGGTCGTAGAACAATAAGTCCCAATCGACCTACCTAACTGGTGAATTGACTTGGATACTGACGGTTAAAAGTTCGAAACTTTTTAAACACGTCAGCATACTCCTCCGCATATAGAGGAATCTATGGTGGCATGGTGGTGTTACCGGGCTATCTTTCTCCATCCCGTAAGGTTTATAGCCCGCTCATGCAGCATGTTATACCATGCATCCACATGCCAATCCGCCATAGCACCAATTAGGGGCTTATGCTTGAGTGGGAATAGACCCAACACGCACTAAAGATTTGTACAGTCTGTAAGGACAGCGCTACAGGTGTCGCCCGAAGCAGTTTGTGACGCCAGTTGCGACTGGTCGGCAACTATGACGTCACAACGGAGCACCTGTCTTCTAGACGGGTGGAAATTGTTCCACATCTCCGTCTAGGTTCGGGAGTCCTAGCATGGAGAGGGAGGCAAAGGCTGTACCAATTTCAAATCCAGTCCAGTTGTACTAATGGGCATGTCCTTATGCCAATAATGTGTAAGCCACCTCTGCAATTAGCCAAATTCATTCAGTTTGTAAAATTGTTCCTATCACCTATCAATCGAATAGCTTGCTGTGTTCTTTGCTTTTATTTGTGCACATGCGTATGCAAATTAGTAAAGATGTTTCCAGGAGGGCATCGCGTGAAAAAATGACGTAATAGCCTCCGAATTCTCTCTTCCGCGTGAGTTCAGAAGCGGCATTCATACATTTTTACTTTTGTTTGTTCAGGACCCTAGTCAGGCATCAATCAACCAAGATTTGTATAGCTTTCAATGACATAATAATTATGCTATCGTAGCTTTAAAAGAATGCTTTGTCTCTCTAAAAAGTAAAAATTGCACCAGTTTTATGACAAATAACAATAGTATGCAATGTTCTGTATAGTGGTCGGAAATACCACAGGTTAGTTTTCATAAGAGGGCAATTCCGATCAGGAACACAAGGTTAAAGAAAACGTAGAATTATGATTAGTTTGTATTGAACTTTGAAGAAAAAAAAACACGAATAAATACGTAATTAAAAACAAATAAATAAAATATTAAAGGTATAAATGTAAATAAAAATAAAATGTCAATTCTCTCCACAGTTGTCTCTATAACAACATCCACAATTATTTACGTAGCAATATCGCTTTCTATCTGCTATCTCTCTATCTGAAAAAAATAAAAACAATTAAAAGCTTATGAATCTGTCAAAATAAACAAAATCTTTGTATTTTACAGATGAAACTTGCATATGTACGGTCCATATACGGTGGTCGGAATTACACATCAGAGGTTGGAATAAGCCACAACATGCTCGGATTTACCCCTGCATATATAGTCATAATAAAATCATTTTTTTTCCAGTAAGATTAACTCAAATTATATAGCTTTTGAATAATGAAACCTGTTGCAAGAAGCCCGATATACTGCTTTCCGTATCGTAGTTAGGGACACATTAGTCGGCTTCAATACTGAAGTTGTCGATCTCAGTCAACGCCCTCAGTGGTCGGAATATGACCAGATTACCCTAGGCCTTGTTGGCGTTTTCAAACCGAGTTCCTTTAGTGACACTGTCGCCACACGCCATAACTAATGTTTCCAGATGTTATGAGAAGCAGGCTTTTTTTTAAGTTACCAGTGCCGGATTATCCTAGTAACAAAAGTAGCATACGCTACGGGGTGCAATTATTTTGACGTTTTCATTGATGCATTAACACTCGCAAGAAATTCAAAATGGCGCATTTGATTCCAATTTAAAAGTATGCTACATGATAATTTGTTTGTACCCGACTACCGATTAAAAAAAAAAAAAAGTGTCAAGCATATTCCAAACTGCACAAAACTTAATCATTTCATTCATCAATGTTGAAGTTCTAACCTGATTGATGCCAGGGGGGCCAAACACTGTCGACCTGTATGCGTTTTGAATCAAATTTGAGTTTCTTTACTACTGGCGTACTGTATTCTCGGGGGACTAAGCAAGAAAGAAATCACAGATAAAAGACAGTACTTTACCTGCTAATGAAAGTTTGACTTGTTTATTTATCATTTATCTGCATTCCTGTTTTCAGGAAATATTGTAAATGATGCCAATTTTGCAATCAACGTCCAGTCAAGCAAGCTGTATGTACCGCAACATAAAATGAGACAATTGCACTGTAATCTGGCTTTTCTGCACATGTAAGGCTTACATCACCAATATTGGCACAAAATACACACCGAATTCGACCGATTGATGAAAATAAATACTACAGTGCTTCGGTTTGAAAAGCAGCTATTGTCACCAGAACATTCTATTCAAAATTATACTAGTTCTGAACACTACCCCTTTATTACTTTGGACTCTTTTTGTCAGCATTTCAACTGAGGAACTAGGTCAAGTTTATAGTTGGTTTCAGAATATTAAGTGTAACAATGTCATTAAATGCCAAGAGATATTAAGCAAACTAAATCAATTGTAAAAAAAAAATATTTAAAAGTTCAACAGTTTATAAATTTAACAAGTTATTAAGTTGAAGAGAAATAACAAGTTGGATGTAATATGTTTACAAGGTCTCATTTATGGGGAGAAAAATACTAAAGAATTTTGAAACAGACTATATGCCCAAGAATTTCTTGACAATCTCGCTTGTGTGGGTCAATTTGGTTAGCAGATGATAAAAGTAGATGTGGGACAATTTCTTGCAAAATTATAAACTTGCATTAAGTTGCAGTATTGGCCTAAGGTAAACATTTCTATCTTTTAAGTAATGTATTTATTTGTATGATTCTTAAAGATAAATATTATTTATATTTTGACGAATGGGAGCATATATTATAAATTCTGGGTTACAAGTTCAAGAAGGTCATGGGGTGGGTCTTCATGTTGACATTTAGAAGGCACATTTTCATATGCATTTAGAATAGAAATGTGGAATCTTTTTGTTTTTTACACTTTATGAATATTACTTACCAAAATTATAGGACGACCATTTTCCTTGATACAAATTGGGTTATTGACCAAAAATGACATGTGATCCAGGGTTTACAGAAATGGCGTTTCATTGCGCAGAACAGTATGATGCCCACAATAGGTCAGCACTGTGGTATATATTCAGTTATTCTCTGAAGAGGTAGTGCGGACATCTGAAAACACATTTTCTCCTCAATAATCTGTTTTTATGCATAGTAAATGTACCACATTAATCATAATTATAATCAACGGCTGTTTGCAATTAGATACTTGGGATTGGCAACTTTCTATTCTTATCTACAGATACACCAATCATAACGGTGATTTTTGGTCACATCAAGGTCGACGAGGGTAACTGCTATGATTCCTCTAATGGAAGAGTTCATGATGCTTAGGCCATGTAGTACTTAATTTGAAACCTAAAATAGACCTATTTAGTTTACTTACAGAACAACATTTATATCCTTTATTCGTAAAAATATTGTGAGCTGAATTTATTGTTTTCATCTTTATTACCATATTTCATTTTTCCATATCACAATTTAGCCAAATGTCCATTGCTATTTACTTTGTATGATGTGCTCAAGAGGAACATTTAAATTGATATAAGTAATTGTACAAAGCGATGCCATCCACGAAATAAATGTATGAATGAATATAGGTGGATATATATATATATATATATATATATATATATATATATATATATATATATCATACTGTATATTCACATAAATGCCATATATTTATTAACGAATTAACATAATAGAAGATAAATATGCTAAAATAACGTCAAACAAGATCATCATGTATTCATTTTAGTTTGTAAACTGGCTTATCAAAAATCTACTCTTACCACTGCTTATTTTAGCATCTTTATTTTGCTTCTTTTTGGTTGTTGATGTCAGGCAGTAATATATCTTGTTTCTGACAGCAAGGTGAGCCTGTTAATTGTTTTAAGTGCAATAATTAGTGGCTTGAGTAAAGAGGAAATTTGGTCAGGTGTTAAATGATCCCTTCCTTCAGCAGCATTAGTCCAAATCAATTAGCTCTTAACCCAGTCATTCTGCATATATATATATATATAGAGAAAGAGTATATATATATATATATATATATATATATATATATATATATATATATATCACATACACACACAACCATGTATATGCAGAAGCACTATGTAAGATAGTTATCAGCTCTAAAATGTTTGCGTGAATTTTAGTTATTCTGTATTTCTTCTATGCTAGGCCATGAATTGCTGGATTTTCCAAGTGAAAATAATTGTGATATTGCACCGGAGTAAAATATGATAAATATTTTCAGTGCTGCATTGATAGCAAAATAACAGTGAAATTTGAAGTTATTCTTTGATGTTTACATGTTTGAGTAGTAAAGATGGCCGTTTTCCATTGCAGACGACTCCAGTACAAATCCAGCAAGGTGTTGTAGCGTCTCTTTAATGTAACTGCGCTATATGGGGAATTAGTCACAAGCAAGAGGGTTTTTCTTTACTACATTTAATCAAACTCTGATACCTCTAGTTCTTCATTCTGACTCCCCTGCACTCGGTCGGTTGGTGAGGATTAAAGTCGCCTTTTGCACTCTGTGATTCCGCGACTGGTTGTGGCCCTAGGCTGGGCGACAGTCCCCTTAAGGGGGCGCTTGGCCCCGAGCTGGGTCGTTCAGCTGGTGCCCTGTTATTCGAGGTATGAGAATGATGCCTTAATAACCTCTATATAAGATGGACGTCTCCCCATCGCCCCAAAACCACAGACCTGGGGAGGGTATACTTCCGTTTTCCCATATGAGGTTAATCAAATCGAGGGCTATGTCTTGCATGTTTTGAGGACGATTTTTGTATATGGCGTAGCCTAGGTTATCTTGTCCTAGTGCTGTGGTCCTTTTGCGTTGTAGGGCGTGTTGCCATTCTTGAGTGGTGAAGTAATCATTAAGTGGTGAGTTATCTTTTTCTTGGTCAGTGCTTTGGTCCAGGAATATGTGTGGGTATTTGGTTTCAATATCTTGTCGTTGTAGCATGAAGTCTTGCGTGTGGTTTTGGTTGCTGCTGGCTTTGGCAAAGTGAGTTGCTAATTTCTCAGCTCCATCCTGATTAGTTTGTGTTCCTGCCAGTCGTGGTATTGTTTTGGG
The DNA here is from genome assembly GCA_016617855.1 of Megalonaias nervosa. NCBI lineage: Eukaryota > Metazoa > Mollusca > Bivalvia > Unionida > Unionidae > Megalonaias > Megalonaias nervosa. The sequence goes on from JAECUM010023547.1 coordinate 8,556, forward strand.
GGCTTTCCCTTTTATAGTTTTGCGTTTTCTCCATACCTCATTGGAGTGAGTTCGATAATTGAATGTGGAACAGTATTTCTTCCAAGAGGTCAGTTTGGCTTCTTTGATTATTTCTTTGGCTTGGATTTCCTTTTGTTTGTAGTTCTTGAAGTCGGTGGATATCTTTGTTCGTTTGAATTTGGCTAGGGCTTGTTTCTTATTATGAATGACGTTTTTGCAATCCCCGGTCCACCATAGAGTTTTGGAAGTAGTTGTTTTTCTTTTCGTTTTAGGGATTGATACCTGCGCAGCTTCATTAATCGCTGTTATTATGTTGTTGTAGTATTGGTTTGTCTCGTTATCTCTAAGGTCGTCAAGGTGTTTATGTTTTAGCATTGCTTGGAATAAGTTCCAGTCGGCTTCCTCAAGTTTCCATCGTTGGGGGAGTCTTTGTTGTTCCCCTTGTGTCTTGTAAATAAATGGTAGTGCTTATGGAGAAGTGGTCACTTCCCAGGGTATTGTCTTCTTGTACCTATGATTGAGTAGGCTAATTTAAGGTAGTTTAGTTAGATTTGTACACAATAAAATGTATCACAGTATTTGATCAACTGAACTGAGTTACCCGACATACGACCGGTGCCGCTGTTTCTTAAGCATGTAGGATTTGTATGCCTTTTGACTTTTTTTTTATTCCACCTGCTTTATTCGATTCAAGCGACGTAATTACCGTGATAATAGAAAAGGATGCCCACTTTTTATTTAGTGCAACAATACAAACAAATGCTTCCGTTACTCTGATATCAAAACACGGTGGGCACTTAATTAGGTTCTCAGCGAAACGCTCGCAGACATAGCTGTTACAGTAGATGGACACATTTTACGTTTAATTACAAGAGAACACATTGCATTTATGATGATTACACTTAAAAGGAAACTAAAAGATAGAACTAGAACACAAATTTCAATTGATAAAAAATTATTTAATTGGTATTTATTTATTAAAGTACTGTCTCCACTTGGCGTAGATGACATTTTCATTGATCGAAATTTCCTTGAATATTGTTAATTACGGTTTACAAAGAATGTCGTTTGAAAAGAAAATGTAACAAATTATATGACTTATTAAAAGCCGATATTTCATAATGCTGATTAAATTTCCAGATCCTATCTACCGTTTTCAACGATAAAACGAGCGATATATCAAACATTTCCGTTACCAATTTCAATCGTCATTTTCTTCAAGTTTAACAAATAGGGTCGGTTTTTTGGTATGTTCTGTTTTAAAAATTGGGATCCATGCCTGACCCTGCATTATAAGCGGGTTCGCGAGTTACCAGGGCACGAGTTATCGAGGGAGTGGTGTATACAGGCTATAATTGTCCACAACATATTTATTTGAAACTGCAGCTGGCATTGGTAGTACATATTTTTCTTTATTAATAATGTTGCTTGTCAGATTCTTTAAGTTTCTCCAACTTATTTACGCTGTACTTTTCTTGCAGAGGCGGATAAAGCAGTCGGAAGTTGCAAGACAGTGGATAGTCTTGGGTAAAGACCAACCAAGATTCAGCATACGTTACTTTCAAGAGAAAGGTTATTTGAATTTTCACCTTTAAAGCAAGAATTTTCAGTACTTTTTAAAATATAATGAACAAAAATTAATTTGAAAATGCAAGTTTATCTTACACAGTACCCTAAATTGTTTTTTATTAAAAAGAAAAAAAAAATACCTACTATTGACCATTCAGAAAATCTGTATATGTCTTCTTTTGCGTCTTCTTCTCCTGAATGGCATTTTGTATTGACATTGGATTTTCACTCAAACACTATATAGCAATATGTAGCTGGTTCTAATGAAAATGGTGCTCAAAAGACTGGCACCATACCCCAACGAAATGATCATGAATAATTCATGAACTGGCATGAACTTTCATTGAAATACTATTTGCAACATTTATGGTCAAGGTCAAAAGCATGATGAACTATTATTTTGTAGTGCACTTAAAGGTATGTTGTAAACACATTAACTAGAACATAAGAATAAGTGATATTAACAAAGTTAATATGTTGGATTTTCTCCAAAATCTCCGAGTTGGTTTTATTACTTGGCAGATTAAAAGAAGAAATCGTTTAATTTTAGATTCCTGGATATTCCGTTCAGCCATTAGAATCTCGGTCCCTTCAGGGGACTCGTTTTTTCTTTCTTTGTCATCCAAAATCTGTCACCTGAATTGCAGGGACAGAACATCACTATAGAATGTTCCCTGTTTGAAAAGCCTATGTCACACCATTAGAATATGATGTGAAGATCTTTAAAGAAATCTTAAATGTAAAGTTAATGCCATTCCTATTGTGCATATTTTGTTAGGTCGAGGAATAGTGACTGACCCTGAAAGACACAAAGGAGAGGTCTTATTGGAATATGCTGGAGAAAAGGTCACTGCAGATGAGGGTGAAAGAAGGGAAGAATCTCTACCCTCAATATTCAGATATTTTTATGAATATCATGGCCAGGCATGGTGGTAAGTGAGTAATGTCTGTCATCTAGTACAGTCAAACCTGTCACTAGTGGAGCCCATGCGTAAAGTCACTACTGGTCTTTGCACACAGGTCACCTTGGGTTTTGAACATATACACCAAATAACATCATCGTTATTATTACTGTTATTACTATTACATTTATATTTACAGTACAACAAAAATCATAAATTGAGCATATATTTTATCTCTCAAATTTATGTTCCGTACAAAATAACCTTATCCTGCTCACTTTAACCCATCCTGTAAAATAGATCATCACTGACTTGAAATAGATGCTGATCTCAGTTCACACTTTAAAACAAATATCTTGATTACTCAGTTGGTCAACTCGGCAAGATCAAATAACAGTCGGTTTGTCTGAGAAGCCTGTGAGGAATAGAAAGCCAATAGAAAACATCCATGGCTATTCTTTATGACCTATAAAGAAAAACTTCAAATTCCTTTACAGACAAAATGTAAATATAGAATAACCCCTAACCCTAATGAAAAGGGATGTAATTCGTATCTCTTCTCAAAGACTAACTTTATTCAGAGATAGCCTTAATTTACAGGCAAATAGATAGAGGTATGAAACTATACCTGTCACACCAGCACAGATGGTGACTTACATTTCTGGGGGCCCCAAGTGACCAAGTGGTCTAAGGAACTCGCCTTTACAGATCACTGACATCTCACCTCTGTCTTTAGGGGTTCGAGTCTGAGGCTTACTTGTTTGCATAATTAAGAAATTACATCAGGCAGGTCCTGAGAGCTGTTGTATAAGACGCCATGTTATGCATGGGGTCTTCACTTGTTTTGTATAATCAAGAAATTACACCAGGCAGGTCCTGAGTTGCTGTTGTGTAAGATGCCATGTTATGCATGGGGTCTTCACTTGCTTTTATAATTAAGAAATTAAACCAGGCAGGTCCCGAGTTACTGTTGTGTAAGATGTCATGTTATGCATGGAGTCTTCATTTGTTTGTATGATGAAGAAATTACACCTGGCAGGTCCTAAGTTGCTGTTGTGGAAGATTGCAATATGTTATGCATGGGGTCTTCACTTGCTTTTATAATTAAGAAATTACACCAGGCAGGTCCTGAATTGCTGTTGTGTAAGATGCTATGCCAGGACCTAAAAGTGATATTTCCCACTGTTGTCCAGGACCACTAGGATTTTATACTGAATAAGCCAAGCATTAGTGAAGCAACTAAGTCTGACGTGTTGATATTTACTACAGTGCATAGAACATCAACAGGGCACAGGGAAAATTGACAAAAACTTTCACCGAAATTCTAGTGAGGTTTCACAAACATTTTGGACAAAATTTTCACTTAAGTTTTGGCAAGATCTCTAACATTTCGTTTTGAGAGAGTTTACTAAAACTTTGGTGAGATTTCACTAAAATTTTGATCATTATTTAGTATTTTACTGAAGATTCAGGAATTTTTCAGACATTTCAAAAGGTTTCCATAAATAATGGATATGAAATAAACAGGACTTTATTAATCAAGGGGATATTTCAGTGTACATGAAACAAAATTATACAGATGTTGTAATTATATGACATCCAAGGCAAGAGATATGGCAGTTAATAATAATAATAATAATGATAATAATAATAATAATAATAATAATAATAATAATAATAAAGACTTTATTTAGAGAAGGTAACTCACTTAGTTACAGAACTAATCTACCTTGAGGCCTTCTATCTGCTATGCACAATATATACAACATGATGTGAAGAATCTGGCTTGACACTAAATAAATAAGTGATTTTAAAAATCGAATTATCAACCCTCGAACATATGCACAGGCATCTGTGAACACATAAACATATATAAAATATAAAATATTATCCTGCATTGAAAAATTCAACTGTGAAAATGATGCAAAATTACAGAAAAGCATCCATTTGAGACATTGATTATGAAAAGAAGAAATGCTAGGAGCCTGCGTTATGTCACTGTTGTACTGCAGACTTGATTTTTGATTAATGTACAAACTGTGATGTTGTTGTGGTCTCTTGGTTTAGTCCTTGTTCCTTAAGCAGCCGTGACAAACGTTTATCATGATATAATTACTCTTATTTTACTCTTTACACTTAATTCTAACACAACTAGAATATTTTCATACCATAATAATTTGAAGGACGATTCTATTTGTGGGCCAAGAAAACTTCTCAAACATATGACTATCTTTGACATGGATATCTGGCAATAATATAAACAATTCCCACCAGTGATCTATACATTGTCCCTCCTTAAATTCTGGAAGTTAATCAGCTTGGAGTTATAAAACCTTGAAATCATCCTGGTTCAGTTCTTTGTCATATTTAGCTCCCTAGCCGCTACTGTTAAGTTTTTATGGTACAAAAAGCAAACTTCTAGTCCTGGCATTGAGTTTTCATTCAGACTGACAGTTACGTTACCATCGACTTTGCATTCAAGCTATTCTCATTGCCGCACATTTTTCAAATGGTTATACTACTCGTATCCCGCTCGAAAATTCGAATTGCCATGTTTAGCAAGCATGCTCATTTCCATCAGTTTCCGTTATGCGACGATTCATTGGGCAAGTACAAACTTTTGACCAATCAAAAAGCACTTTACAGCAGTCATCTGTTAAATAGTATACGGAACAAATACTTAATAGAAAGCTCGTTGTGGAATGGGACCGGATAGAGCATTTTAAAAAAACAGTTTCGGAGACGATATTAAAAAATGGGTCCATATAGAGGAAAATCAGATTCAGGTCAGGAGAAAAGCGAAATTCTGCTTTAAAACGGAAAACAAGAAAACAATCTTTTTTTGAGGGAAGTTAAATTCAATTGAAGTTAAACAAAAATACCACAACAGCAACAAGAAAAATCTGAAAAAGAAAGATTTGGAAAGAAGTTATTGTTCCCAAAATGAACAATAAAATTACAGCTATCAGAAACAAGGAATAGCAATGTTGCTGAAAATCATTCAAATTGTACAAGAAACAAAAAACAAATGTTATTATATCTTAGTGATATTTTTTATTGAAATGTCAGTGATATTACAATCACAAAATATCGCCATATTTTCAGAATTTTGGGCAAAGTGTCAGTGAAATTTCAATCACAAAATTTCACTGATATTTTCAGAAATTTTGGCAAAATCTCCTAAAATACCATAATTTTAGTGAAAGAAAGACATTTGAGTGAATGTCAAAAAATTTTCACTGTGATTTCGCAGAAATTTCAGTCAAATTTTCACTTGGGTATGATTGTTGTGGAGCATATTTTAATAGGAAGCAAAAGAAACTTATTTTGCAGAGTAAACATCAGATCAAGTCCAAAATCCACCTTGCACCAAATTTTCTAAGTCCAAAGATTCTATGCTTGTAGTTCTTTTGATCAAGTTCAAACTTACGCCTAAAATTTCTACTAAAATCAGTCTATGTCCAAAATTCATCTTAAAGTAGGAAAATGAACTGGACAAGCAGAACATTTCCATCTAACAGTTATCCTTTAGGAGGAATGTAAGAAATAGTACGCTTAACTATCAGACGGATTCAGTCTGTCACCTTAGCCGTATTCCCAGTAAGTCTAAAGTCTGTCTGAAATTTGGTGTTTTTAGGCGGAATTCACCCTGAAACCACCTAAACCCCAGGCGGAATCTGCCTACAAATTTCGTACAGGCGATAGGACAAATTGGTACAAATGTACTATTTTGGAGTTTGATTTGATGACCTCTAATCAGGAGTGACCACTCTAAAGTGGGATACTATTGTACTGGCAAAATACCCATCTTTTTAAAATTCATTGTGGCATTTTTTGCTAATGTAGAAGAAATACTAAGTGTTATATTTGCCCATCTACCACTGATTGAATCTGTGCACAAGGCATCCAATTTTGGGCCTATTCACCAGAAAATGCATTTAAATGAAGATGCATTGTTTATAATGGCATTATTTATGAAAGCTGGTGATGATGTGGTCTGCACCAAAGACCTGAATTTGAAATAGTTCCATCCATCCTTTCTTTCATTATTCTTTGAGAGTGAAGGAATATTATGTAGAAGTTGTGTCTTCTAACATTTTGACTATGCTCTTATGCAACTTTGGTAAAGTATTCATCTTTACAAGTTTAGAGTTCACCCACCCAAAAGGAGGGCACTTTGAGAAAATCCATCTTGATTGGTTTATGAAGATTTTCATCAAAATGTTTTTTCTTATACTTTCGTCAAGAATGGAGTGGGGAAGACTACAGCAGCAGTGGTTGAGGTGGACGATAGCGACTATATACCAAACAGCTGTTCAGAGCAAGAAGAAACCGACGATTAAGAAACACATGATAATAAACAGAAGAAAAGGGAGGATGAAAGTGAATCAAAGGAGTCTACAATAATTCAAAACACAGAACACAGTTTTAATAAGATAGTAGTACAGAAATCTGTAAAGTGAATGAGAAAAGAACACAAAGTTCACAGCTGTTTGTTTTGTGAAAAGTGTTACCAGAAGATCCCAAGGCATTTGGAACAAATCCATGCAAATGAACCAGAAGTGGCAAAAGTACTGACATTAATAAAAGGTTCAAGAGAACGAAAGGATGCCTGGGATTTGCTCCTGCGAAAGGGTGATTATATTCACAACTACAACACAACATTGAAAGAAGATGGAGTTCTTTTATTGCAATACCGATCAAGAGAGGGAGAAGAATGAGACCCTTCAGAGTATATTTCTTGTGAATTTTGTCATGCATTTGTGGTGAAGAATGACCTCTGGAAAGACCAAAAACACTGTAGACACAAGCCCGATAAATTAAGTGCTGGTTACAGAAGTGCAGTCACCAACTCCCGTTTGCTGTTACCTGTGCCTGATCCCAAGCCATTTTACATAAACATTTTGTACAGGATGAGAGATGATTCTCATGGAGTAACAGCTGCACTAAAAAGTGATTCTTTAACAAAGGAATTTGGACTTGGACAATATGAGAACTGGGGCACCATCAACAAAATCACCAATATATATCGCAGAAGATGAAGGAGTTGGGAAGACTTCTTGTTAAAATCAAAGAAATCAATCCAGCTATCAACTCTTTAGAAAAATGCTTGTATCCAGCAAATTGGGAAGATCTAATCAAAGCAGTGAAAAAGGTTGCAGGGTTTGATGATGAATCACACAAGTATTCTATACCATCACTGCCTTTAAAACTAGGTTATACTCTAAAGAAGTCTGCAGGAATCTTGAAAAACAAAGCAATTAAAGAAGGAGATGAGCAAAAAAAAAGTTAATGCCCAGTCATTCTTGAAACTATACAACGATGAATGGAGTTATAGGATCTCAGCCCACGCTTTGGATATGTTACATGAGGCCCATTATAATAAGCCACGTCTCTTACCCTTGGTAGATGATGTTTTGCAACTTCACCAATATTTGGAGAAGAGAGCAAATGAACAAATGTTGCCAGTCACAACTAAAACAGATTTGCATAACGCCTATTTTGAATTGCCAAAGATTTGTGGTGAGGCACAGAGACTAAAAACGGATGATTTGCAAAAGGGTCTCATTTTGAAAAATGGCAGGCTAGACAAGGATGTCAAAGAAAGTCTCACAAAATTTGAAATACTACTTTGCAAGACGCACAAAAGAATTGAAACAAGAGGCAAGAGAGGAAGAAAAGTGTCTATAATACTGACAAAGAAAATGGAACAGAACATAGAGGTACGTGTTTTACTTGAAATGTTGCATATTCATTATTTGCAGGACATACACATAGATCAGCGCCAACAACTTGATCATCCAATGTCTTGTTCCAAGATGAACTTGATTAGTTAGAACTGCTTCTCGTCCTACTTGGAAGATTTCAATGAAACGTTGCACATACATTCATCCCATTGTCTAGTTAGTAATAAATGAAAATCTTGTTATTGCTACTCTTCCTGAATGGATGGTCATATCAACATGGGGTCTTCACTGAAAGACTTCTTTGGTGTCAGTCCAATATGGGAAAAAGTGATAATGTCATGGGGATTTTACCAGAAGACTTCTTATGATGTCTAGTTGCTCTAAATGAAAACGTTTCCAGTCTTGATGTCCAGTATGACCAGCAAAGTCAAGATCTTGGAAATCTTGTTTATCACTACTCTTCAATAAATGATCATTTTGAAATGAGGTTTTCACTAAAAGACTTCTGACGATGTCTTCTGATCCTAAATGAAAATGGTGGCAATATGACGCCCATTATGACACCACAACAAAGTAATTTGAACATCTTTTTATCACTGAAGAATATCAGGGATACTTTCAGTATGCTGGAGTTTAAAGGAAGAAATGCTAATGAAAATTCTTTTTGGGTAGCTGAGCATCAGTCCAGTCAGGCCACTCTTGTTCCTTTGTTGTTTTTAACCATGCACATTAAAAATTAGAGAAAATGTTGAAAGTCTGAAGAAAAGGTAGTTTAAAAAATCTATGGCAGTTGCTAAAATCAGACAATAGAATTATCTTAATAATAAACTAAAAATAAGTCCTGTGAGACTTTATTAATCGAATCTTTAAATAGTTTAACTATCTTGATATTGCAATGTGAGTTTTGGGAAGAGATCCCTTCAGTTTTTTCTTCCATAGTGATTTTATATCGGTCTATCCTGTTTAATTTATCATGTTGATATACATTCCCAACATGAAAGTTTCAGTTGCATTGTGACACAAGACACCCATTTAATTCTCCATGTTATCATCAGTACCTTGGGGTCATTCTAAATGTCTACCATCTTACTATTATTGCCCATATTTTATGCTTCATTAACTTTTGTTAAATTTATGCTTAGTGTACATTTCTCAAATGAAAATGAAAATTGAGTGAAAACAGCAGATAATTACTACAAACAAGAATGAGAAAAACCATCAACAGTTTCAAAATTGCTTAATGAACTCTTGGTCTTGTCTTTTCCAACTGTGCCAAGTGCAAATATGATTGTATACTAACCAATCAAAACACAGGGTATTATTTACTGCCAATAAATTCAGGTGTTAGTTACTGATTATAGCATGAAACACGACTGGTAAACTGATAAGAAAAACTAATGTGATTATGTACTCAGGTCACAAATGATGCATGCGTGCGTGTGTGTATATCTATCTATCTATCTATCTGTCTGTCTGTCTATATATATATATATATATATATATATATATAACAACAACTATATATACCCTTATATATATATATATATATATATATATATAACATATATATATATATATATATATATATATATATATATACAGTGATTAATCTACCCCTGCGTCCCGCGTCCAGCACGCACAAAAATTGGCAGGGACACATTAGTTGTTCATATGTGCATTCCTTTGGACGCAAGAAATTTTAAATTTTAAAGGAACAACAACGTGCTTACTGTGATTTTTTTTTTCGTTTAACAGGACTTTCTTTTCACTAGGCAAATATTATCTTTGCATCCGTCATGTGGTACCACTCCTTTTGCTATTATGGGATGTCGTCAGCTTCCCTCATGTTTCCGGTTAAAATGCCGCCAAAGAAGATGATGAAAACTGACCCTAAGCAAAGGACATTGGATATTTTGTTTCATGATTCAAATTCCACTGATCAGCAGCATTTGGTTTCTTCATCTGATGTTCAGGATGCAAACGTATGCTCAGCCTCCAGCGTAATGCATAAATTACCAAAAGTTAGACAGTTTCAGCCGAAGTGGCTAAAAACGTACGCGTGGCTGCGATATGACAATGGCTGTACAAATAAAAATGAGGACTTTATGTATTGTGAAATATGCACAGACAATAAAAAGGTAAATAGTATGAACAAGATTGCTAGGAACAGAAATTTTCAAAATTCAACGTTAACCAGACATGCAGATCTTGCTGACCACAAATTATGTCTAATAGCCCCAGAGTTACGAAATAACTTTGAAAAATGTAGTTCAAAGCTCATGTCAGATCAAGATAAAGCTATAACTGCCTTACTGAAGGTTGTTAAATGGATGGCAGATGAAGACATCCCATTGAACAAATTTAAGTCTTTTGTGAATCTTTTACTTGAATTGGGAATTCAAGATCTTGAAGTTCTCAGAAAAAGTAATATCAATTATGAATCTTCAGTGACTGCTAGTGAGCTGCTGGAGTCATTAGCAGAGTTTGCTAACAATGCTGTAACTGTTAAAATTAAGAAAGCTCCTGTGGTAACATTACTTGCAGATGAGAGCACTGACATTTCCAACAGGAAAAGGCTGGTCATGTATGCTCAGACATTGAATGAAGACTTTATTCCAGAATGTCATTATGTGTGCAATGCTAAATGCTTAGATGCCGCTGGGAAAGGAATCGCTGCATCCATTATGAAAGAAATGTCAGAAAAGGGTGTTCCAATAGCAAACATAATGAGTTTGGGGTCAGATGGAGCATCTGCTATGATGGGCAAGGAAAAAGGAGCAGCTGCAATGTTGAGAAGGGAAAATCCTCATATGCATAATGTTCACTGTGTTGCCCACAGGTTGGCACTGTGTACCTCCCAGGCTGCAGAGAAAATAGAACCGTTAAAAAAGCATCAGCAAATATTGACTGAACTTTTCTACTATTTTAAGGGAAGCAGTCAACGAGAGGCTCGACTACATGCCATACAGGAGGTTTTAGATGATCCATGTCTCATATATAAGGAGCTCCATTCAGTGAGGTGGTTGTCTTACTTTGGTGCCCTGACTGCTGTATGGAGAACTCTTGATAGCTTGCTTACTTACCTGGCTGAAGCCAGTCACAAGGATCACAAAGCTGGAGGGATTAAGATAAAGATAGCAAGTGAAAGTTTTATTTCTACAACATACATGATGATGGATGCAATGGCACCTGTAACCATTCTCAGCCAGTTCTTTTAGAAAGAAAATGTGGATGTGGCCCTTGTGAAGGTGAAAACTGAGCAGTGTATTGCTGAGCTGCAGAAGGTATATAACTTTGAAACTCCATACATGCAAAAGCTTCAGGAAGACCTGAAGGACAATAAATTTAAGGAAAATCATCAGATCACAAAGAACAACTTCAGCCTGGAGAAAATCACTAAACTCTTCATTGACTCATTAGTTGAGAACATTCAATCTAGATTTCCAGCAGATGACCTACTTACAAGCTTTGGTATTCTTGCTATGCGACCGATCAGCATGATGTCAAAAACAGAAGTGGATACATACGGAGATGAAGAGATTGACAGACTGTGTACATATTATGGAGAAGCAAAAACTGTACAATGGGAAACTAACAGAAGTATTGAGGAAAAAACTTCAGAACCTGTTATTGACTCTGTTTAGGCAAAAATAGAGTGGACTTTCCTTAAGAAAGTAGTTCTGGCTGAGAAGTACCCACTAGATGTGATGTGTAAACTGTGGCATTTAATTGACCGCCACCACAGAGAGGATTTTCCAAACCTGCTCAAGTTAGCAGCACTTGCACTAACTTCAGCAGTACATACTGCTGGATGTGAGCATGGGTTTTCTGCCCAGAACAGAATCCTGGTTAAAGCTAGAAACAGGCTGAATATTGAGACTCAGCACAAACTGATGGCTGTAAAACTATGTACTGTGCCATTTGACTACAAGTCAGTATTACAGGCCTGGAGATCTAAGAAAGACAGGCGAATTTATGAACTAAAGTAAAGTGAAGAAGGAGTTGATCTTGTGGTTGATAATGACTTTGTTGTAATAATTGAGTATTATAAATAAAGAAAATGTATCTCACTGTGTATGCCATTTATTAGCACAATCATTGTACTCATTAGATTTGAGCGGGACTCATTGTTTGAGCACATGCGAGTCCTGGGACTCTTTGGGATGAAATTGTAGATCGATCACTGTATGTATATATATATATATATATATATATATATATATATATATATATATATATATATATATATATATATATCATCAGCACATAATTATGTATTTTGATATGTAAAATTGATCAGTTGAACGTATTTGTTAGTACTACAGCCGTACAATCAAGCAAGGTCACTGTGACCTACATTTTCTGCATTACTAACATGGGTTAAGTATCTTTCTTTATGACCTCACATATTCTTCTTTGCTCAATAGGCCCTTTCTGACACAATTGGATGTTGATATAAATATATATATTAAGCTTTAAACTTTACATATACATAAATTAACCTATTGCGGGTAACATATCACAATATTCAATGTATATTGAGTATTGTTATATGTTATCCTCAAAAGGTTAATTGTGTATTGCACATGCAAATAAGTATAGGAATTGCGCAGTGAACTGCATTATTTTCATATGAGGCCTTATCTTTAATAGTTAATAAACTCATTCTTGATGCATAAACTATATTTGTACTGCAGGCTCTCACTCCAGAATTACTCACAGTCTGTGACTTTAACCCAGTAGAATCTGTCTGCAGGGGGTAGACAGTGATAATAGCTTCTAAACAAGATTTTAAGAACAATGTTTTTTAATAAAAACCAAACATACAAAAACATCAATAATTTCTGGTTTTTATCATCTCAGTATAATGCATCTACTTTGATATTTTAGCAAAGAAGGTTCTTTTTATTGTTTTATGTCTTTCATGATTTGTTCCAGTAAGTGGGTTTTCTTGGCATGACAACACAATACTGACTAGATAGTGGCAGTTAAAAATACAAAATTTGACATTTTTAAAGATTAAGAGACAGAATGTAAAGGGAAAAATGCAGAAAAAAAAACTTCATTTGCAAGGGGCGAACAATTCACTCTGTGAAGATCATGTTAGTGCGGATTTGTTTGTTTGTCTTGGATCTTTAAACGTAGCTTTAACAATTTAAGTCATTTCACTACAATATCTGTTGTGTGGCAGTTTACAATGATGTCTATCACTGGGTTATCATGCCGCAGTCATGTGGCATCATGTCCAACCTAGTCACATTATCCTGACACCAGGCTGACCAGTCCTAACACTAACCTCTGAATGCTGAGCGCTAAGTGAGGCAGCTGCTAGTACCATTTTTATAAGTCTTTGGTATGACTCGGCCGGGGTTTGAAACCCGCCGCCTCCCGCATCTGAGGTGGACGCTCTAGCCACTTTGGCCACCGGAGCGGTCACTTAGTGTAGATCTATTTTCTGCATGATAATTCATGTTTACGGTGCCTACTGTAGATATCTTGAAACTTTGTAGAGGTGGGATAACTAATCATTGATTACATTCTGCTTATATTTATGCATGGTTCTGTATCATTATGATCAAAGAATTACATTATGAAAATCGTAAATTGTATCCTCCTGGATGTTTCAGGTTCTGATTGTCAACAGATATCAAGCTGGAGTGGTCTCAGAATTTTTGTTTGGAAAGGCCACTTCAATTTTCACACTCAGAAGAAGTGATGCATTGCATGAAATGGCACACAAATCGGGAGTAAAATATCCATCACGCATAACTTCAACTAATCTGAGGATGCACCTGGCAACACTTTGTCAAGTCTTAGCCTTAAGCTCAAATAGCCAGGACATCTTAACAAAATGTCTCGGCCATGACATAAGAATTCACAGAGAATTCTACAGATTGTCTTACAACACTCTAAAACTTGCAAAGGTCACAAAAGTACTTCATTCCTACAACATGGGAAATATTTCCAAATACAAAGAAAGTGATTTTTTATTAGATTGAATTTGATGCATCAGGTGTGTACTTTAGTCTCTTGTTGTTTTGGTTTTGACACCATTTCTCAGAGCAGTATAACTGGTGGAGGAAAACTCCTGTAAGAACCACCAACCCACGGGAAGCTACTGGCTGCTTTTTCACATACCCACATTGGCCTAATCTAAGGCTTAAATCACCTCGGCCAGAGGTGAGATGGCAGTGATCAGTGAAGATCAGCGCTTTAGACCACTGTGTCACCTGGGGTCCACATTTTAGTCTTAAATGATAAAGCTAAAATTTGAATTTTGTTTCATTGTTAGCTCACCTGATCGTAAGTCCAAATGAGCATATTTTATGTCCCAGCATGCATTGACCATTATGTGTCCATCAGCAAATGCTATCTTTTGAAAAGCCTGGGTATTAATTTAAACCAAACAAATGATAAAAGAATCTTTATTTGTTGCTATACCTTATCAAGCACAAGGACATGACAGGTACTCGACACAATAAATAGATCACTTAACCATGAAAGCGATTGCCATCTCATGTTTTATTACACAATCCACTTCTTAACTCATACTAGTGAACAGTGGTAATTTTTACTTTTCCATCAGATACTTGAGATCTAGAGCTGTAGAGATCCATTGGCAGATTGACTGATAAAGTCGCATATAAGCAGATTAATGTAAATCTTTGTAGGCCCGTGTGTGTGTGTGTATATATATATATATATATATATATATATATATATATATATATATATATATATATATATATTCAGCATTTGCTTACAAGAACTGGGTACAAGCTATTGTAATGAAAATAGACATAATGATACTACTAGCAATTTCTCAGAAAATCATTTTATATTGATTTCATGCAGGTGTGACTCGATGTAACATCGTTTAAATTTGCTAATCCCACTTGTCAGCGGCTACCCTATGTTGTCACTGCATGGTGGTGGAGAATTCCAACTTTTTCATAGGCAATTGACTCTGACCCCAACATAAAGGTCCAAATATAATAAATGGGTGGGAAGGGTCAGAGGAAACTCGGATTAGACGATGGGCTCCCATTCCTTATAGATAGAGTAGTAAGTCAGTTTTATTTAGTCTAAAATGTCGAATCTCGGAGCTGAACATTGGTGAAAAATAATTAACGCTATGTAACATGTAACTTGAAATATAGGTGTCTCCTCTTCAATAGGTTGCATGAGAATGGGAGAAGTTTGGTCCCATGTATTATATTATCCTTAGGTAAATTTTAACAAATTATACCACCTCCTGTGAATATCAAATGTAGGTTTGGAGATTGGTGTATTGGATTACAAGCAGACATAACTGGATTTTACCAAACATTCAATCTTTTTTAATACAGTAATAAATTTGTATATAATTTTGAAGGTCTTTTTGTCAAAATTTAAATCAGGTTATTTGTAAAATGTTAGTTTTTGGTTTATTAGCACAGATTAATTCAACGTTGAAACTTTTTTCTTTATGAGATAAGATTCTATTACTTTGCATTTGTTGTTCTGTTTTTTTTTTGGGGGGGGGTTGTTTTTTTAAACTGATGGGAAATGTTTACTTTCTATATTATGCATGTAAATTTCAGTGGTACATGTACCAACTCCTTGTATATGGTTTTGAATTTGCTGGCACTAATAACATTTGATTTCTGAAATTAAATGTTATGTCAGTTAACAGATATTCTACTTGAGACATTGCTATCTTGATTTACAACAGATCATTCCTATTTCTTTAGAATTAAAAGTTTGGAAGGAAAATAAAACTATTTTCAGTTAATCATTCTATTATTGTTTCATCATACTACCATAATGCAGTTCAGCAAAGTAAATTTAACATTTTTATTCTTCAAATTGAAATCACTTAATATGCCAATTTTAAAGGAATTTTCAGTTGTCAAGCTTGCTGCTTGCAATACATGTTTTGGTTTAGTACATGGTCATATGTCTGATTTAGATGTTATTGGAGAGTCTTGAAATAGAAACAGCTTTTGATTTGAAACATGCATGTTTTTTAAGATAAAATATTCTCTAATTTCGTTCATTAATAGTCATATGTGAATCTTGAAAAAATGAATTTCATCACAGAAAAGACCTGGACAGTTTTCTATTAAAAAGTGGTGGAACCATGTATTCAGCTATGTTTGAGTGAGCGTTCACAATTTTTGATCAATGTGTTCTACAGTTTAGAACATGAACAATCATCCAGAATATGTACAATGGCATGGTTTATATTTATCAAAACACTATTATGCTTATGGAAATATATGCTGAATACTTTAGAATACATGCTTAAAATTCAGTTGTTTTGCATAATTTGAGTACATTGAATAATGTTTTAATCCATTTTTAGTAAATTTAGGTAAAATATACTAATAAACAGCTTATAGCCATATTGGAGATATCATGATGACAAGCTTACACGTCCTTCGCTGAAAACAAAGTATCACCTGTGGCCTTGTAAATTAGGTTACAAGGTACTATTAAATACTTGGGTCTTG
>JAECUM010023548.1:0-41388 GCA_016617855.1 Megalonaias nervosa
AAATGGATTCATGAAAGACGTTATCATCATAATGACAAGGTAAAGAAAACACTCAAATTTTCACAGTAGCAAGGGTAGCTCAGTTGTTAGAGCGTTGGATTCGTAATCCAAAGGCTTCTAGTTCGATACCCGTCAAGGCCGACCCGAGTCGACTGCCTCTGTGTGTCCTGGAAATGTGCTTAAATCTCCCATTTCCTTGGAATGATATAGCGAATAAAGTGGTGAAAGACACGTTAAAACCAACAAAATCAATCAAACTTTCAGTATACTCTACAGCATGAAATCGCTTTATTTGGCATCCAATAAAAGATTACGTTTTTCACACGCTTCCACAATATATCACAATCATAGGAGGTGAGTAATTCGTGACTGTTGCATCTGATTAGAAACACAGGAAACGAAAGGCCAGGTTATTCGTATCAGGTGACGCGTAGTATACTATAAATATCTCAAGGGCAAACATGACTTTATATACATCTGAAAAGCTATTACAGTATACTGCATCACAGGGGAATGGTAATCTTTGAACATCAGACCTGTTTATAAACATAGGGAAAATAAGGCCAGCTTTTTCGCATCAAATGAAGTTACTATAAATATTGCAATGGCCGGCTTATATACATCCGCAGATAGAATATTCACTGTTTAACAGTATAGAATTTAGATCTAGGAAAGATACAATTCGATACATGACAAACCTTTTGCTTTCACTTTAAAATGTTAGATCTGTTTCGAATGTATGTATAGTATGTACGCTTTATCTCTGATATACCACCAGACGCATACATTTTTTTTTCATTAAAAAGAAACGAAGCTTGCCGAGTTTCCTTTTAAAGAAAAATTTATACAGTGAGTTCACCCTATGATCGCTCCAGTACACCGTACGAGAACTCCAGTTCATCCTATAATCGCTCTAGCTCCCCCATTGTTAACGAGTTGGCCTTCCATTTATTTCAGCAATCCTCATATGTATCATGCGGCCATTTAGGGTATACAGTGAAGGTGGTAGAGTCGAAAATTCCGCACTGAAGAAGTGTTTCATTACCTTGTATTTCCAATGTCTTTTTGATTGCACATCTCTCTCTCTCTCTCTCTCTCTCTCTCTCTCTCTCTCTCTCTCTGTGAAATGACACGGACTTATCTGTATTCCAATTTCAGTAATTTTTTGAAATCTTGAAATTGGAACATTTTCTACAGTTCAGAACATGATTTTACAATGCTTGATACATTTTGTGAAGAAAAAAACAAAAACAAAAAAAACAAAAAAAAAAACAGAAAAACTTACCGTTTAATGAAGTGTTTTACAAAACGTTTTTAATATGTCAAGTTTTACACGGGCAGAGTCGTTAGCACTCATTTTCATCGACCTATATCAACCAGCATGTTTGGACATCGTATGGTCATGAAACAAACGTGTACAGGTGGCGCAGATGGCAAATATGAACTCGATATTACAGCTTTCAAACGATATTTAGACACATTTATATACATTCTTGCATTTCATGACCGGACAATTTATGTTCTTCAATAGTCCCAACCCTTGAAACGGAGCAATTATGAAGCTCAAAATATAAATGATATTCCAAGAGAAAACGATTTAATTTATAACGGTTAAACTAGAAGCAAAATATCTTATGGTATTACAAAATGAACGACATATTATACTGTCTAAAATTTTTTGTCAGCATTTGTAGTTTATCTCTTTGGTACATGCTAGCGATGGGGATGCATGGCCTACTGCAGTCTATCGCTGTCATCAAGCGATGGGGATGCATGGTCTACTGCAGTCTATCGCTGTCATCAAGCGATGGGGATGCATGGCCTACTGCAGTCTATCGCTGTCATCAAGCGATGGGGATGCATGGCCTACTGCAGTCTATCGCTGTCATCGGCTTGTAAGTCAACTTTCACACATACAAATTTTGTTTACGACTTAACCAAACGAACGTAGACTTGAAGATGAAAGAACAGACTCAAAAGTTATGTTGGGGCTTTTTATCTCAGGATAGGGCGGGAGTATGTCGCTTATTCTTTGTGGTGATGGTAAATGCATATTTATGAGTGACCCATCCTTGAGTCTGAAATTTGCAGGGTTCACGATTGCCCTCCAAACTGATGTTTCCCGTCATTGCTTTTCTGCTTCTAAGCGGCCCTGAGCGTGTAGCATAATGTCGTCATCTTATTAAAGCCGATTTGATCACGTCAGCATTGCACATGCTGATAAAATTTGTGTTTGAAAAGACTTATTTTTCTTGGGATTTCGAACATAATATATCATACAGAACTAAAAATCAGAAATGGTTTACTGAGTACAAATGTTTGCCGGAGCAATGGGTGAGGCTTTAAACATTAAGGTTCAGACTGTTCTCTCGTACAACGGTAAATAGTTTTCTGTACAAATCCAACACTGTTTAATGCTTACTCCATTTTAATAGAGCAAAAACAGAAACAACTGGGTCGAGCAACATTATGAGCCAAAGTCAAGCATTTGTGAAAAAGCATACTTTGCTCTATTACTAAAGGTAGGAATCAAATCAAAAAATTTCTTCAAAGGCTGTCATATGTTGTTGGACACACATCAGCTGAGTATTCACGAGTGCAATCTGTCCATGTACTTAAATTCGACGTATTGCAGAAGTTGAAATATACGGTCTCAATAAAGCCTTACTTAGAGTCACGCTATTAACCACATGCTTGTGTAATACAGAAAATCGGGAAAAATATTATCATGTTTCAACGTTAGTTTCAGAAAC
Organism: Megalonaias nervosa; assembly: GCA_016617855.1. Lineage (NCBI taxonomy): Eukaryota > Metazoa > Mollusca > Bivalvia > Unionida > Unionidae > Megalonaias > Megalonaias nervosa. The sequence continues at coordinate 2,754 of JAECUM010023548.1, forward strand.
AAACTACATATATATTCTAAAATGCTCATTTTTTACACGATATATGACTCGGTTTATGAAACTTTCTGGTGATAAGAATAGCAAACAATATATAATTGTAGAAAGATACTAATCAAGTCTCACTAAACTCTGATGACTCAAGCTGTGTGACATAAAACGAGATGCTACAATGGTCTTAATTTTCAGTAAATTCGACTAGCGTTTGAATATCAAGGCAGGATCAAATCATTTTGAATTTGTTTAGAGACTAACATCTGATTCTAAGTGAGACAAAGGTTTCCGTCTAAATTAGTGACACGATTTGCCGACAGCGCTTTTTGTTTTTCAATTATGCTTTCCTTGATGTCAAGCTATTTGAAGTGAATGTAGTACTACCTTTAGTATAACATTAGAGTAAATGAAACACACACACACACACACACACACACACACACTTTACCGTAACACTAATATGGCTTCGGATTGACTATAGCAATTCAGACATTCGAATAAAAACTAAACAATGCCTTCACTATTTTTCTAAGGATTCGAAAAGGCGCTCGTGCGCTAAAATATAATTCCTTTTACCATGAATTTATAGCAATTAAGATGAACACATGGTCATTTTGCGAAACTGTTATTATTCACTTCAGTCAAATTTGAACTTTAACACACACGTATCGTCGCTTATCGGGAGTTTAGCAACTGCAACAAATATACAAAAAGACCCTTGAATTATTTTTAAACATAGGAACGTGTTATCATGGTCATTGGTCCAGATCTTTTTCAGTCAATTACCGTGAGAATACATTATTTGTGAAACATGATACATTAACCGGGGTGGTGTGCTGTGGGGGTGGGGCAGCACTGTTACTATGTCAGCAGCTGCTAGCTGAGTAAGAATTGATAGCAAATGTACTATCATGCTCATCATTATCACTGAAACATAGTAGCAATCGTCAATGATCAGCTGTCGTTCCCTTGAGGGACGGGCATATTTTAACTATTCTAGTCCACCCAGCTGTGAATAAGTACCAGTTTCAACTGGCAAAAATACTAACGTACAATGAACTTGCTAATAGAAAGTCTCGTACCGTTGGCTGCTTTTCCACCATGGAAAATGCCATAAGGACCTAACTTATGAGCAACTAGTAGATATGGACAACTTGGGCTTTCTATATCACACAGTTTATTTTTAGCAATCTGCTGTTGCAAGTTCTGAAAGGAAAAAAAAAATGTCTGGAAGCTGCATGGTCCACAGGCAGAATTAAAAACAAAAGACAGCATTACTGCCATCAGATGTTCAGATGCTCTAAATGGGGATTCAAAGAAAATTATCCTTCGAGTAAACACCACACCCGTCTCATAAGATTACATTCTCGTTGCCTTCTCAAGGCCCCAGATCCTTCTTGTGTGTGTCTATTTCATTCTTGTGTGTGTCTATTTCATTCCTGATTTTCAAAATTTAATTTTTCTACCTCGTTACCTAATTACTTCGACAGCTCCGGAGGCCTAGTGGTTTGAGCGTCCGCCTTGGATGCGGGAAGTCGCGGATTCAAACCCCAACCGAGTAATACGAAAGACTTATAAAAATGGTACTTGCAGCTAACTCGCTTGGCGCTCAGCATTAAGAGGTCCGTGCTAGGACTGGTCGGCTTGGTGTCAGGATAATGTGACTGGGTGGGACATGATGCTATATGTCTGCGGCATGAAGCCCCAGTACTAGATAGACATCACTAAACACTGTCGCACTGCAGACATCGTAGTGATATAACTGAACAATTGTTAAAGCTACGTTAAAAATCCAAATCACACACACACACACACACACACACACACACACACGTAATATTTTCTTTTTTACTATTGAGCAACAATATGATACATTTAGCTATCCATTGCTGTTATTTTTACGATGTTCTACCAGAATGTTCCAGATGTTATAAGGATTTTTGTATACTACGTTAATCTTTTATTTTATATACGTTTCACAAAATTTAACATCTTTATATATTACAGTCTATACTGTTGTACTTTGTGTTCACGTTTATTTGGAAGGATTTATCTTCTTCGGGTTTTTGTGCGATTCTTCATTTTACAAATTTCCGAATTAGGCTTTTAGTTCTCAAAATATTACCACTTTTGTGCTGATGTGACGTTAAGGATATTATATATATTCATCTACCAGGAAGTTCTACTTATGAGCTCAGTTCATAATTATAACCACATCTGGCAAAATTTGTTTATAATAGAAACGTTATGAAGTGGGTACATAAAAAGAACGATCTGTTCAGCTGATATTATACTCGAGACGGAAGTGACTCATTTGTAAACGGTTGTTTGAAATGAGTTTTACCATATATTGTTCGTATGTCTATTTTTATCATATTCTGATATATTTTTAGTTCATTTGTGTAAGTTAATACACTCTAATGGCATAAGTTTGTTTGCTATCTGAGTTATAGACGGAAGTTATGAGGTAACATATTTCACTAGCTAAAATAGCATAAAGTCGCACCAAGGGCTATATCAAAAGAAAATATATCAGCAATTGAACATTAAACATATTAATGAACATTAAAAATAGATTTATTAAACCAGCGGATAGTGTGTGTATGTGTGTGTGTGTGTGTGTGTGTGAGATTTGGATTTTTAACGTAGGTTTAAAAAATTTTCAGACATATCGCTACGATGTTGGCAGTATGGCAGTTTTTAGTGGTGTCTAGCAAATGATGGACTATGAAGTGTATAATGCCTAGAACATACCATGTAAATTGGCAAAAGTAAAGTAAGTAAAGTGTAATATTTCTTTTCACCAGGATTAACTCGTATGAATTATTTCAACAGCATCGTTGTCCAGCACGCTGACAATGAACCATCGAGGCACATGTCTCTTACTACATACGCATCGTGCTTATGTTAAATCACCGAGCCCTAGTGGGGTTCAAAACATGTGGAGAAATTCCTTGACTCTAATATTATCCTCTGTAAGATTGCATTTTACTGAAAAACCTTTGATTATTACAATGGAGAGACTGTCACATAATGTATTATCCTCGCTGCATCGGTTTTGGAAACCTTAAGAACCAATCGCGGAATAATTCGTAAACAACGTAAGTTCTATTAAAAGTTAATTTACGCTTTCAATCATCATTATACCTGTACCAAACTCCAAACCTTAAAATTATTCATGGCTGCAGATATTTGTTCCGTGACAGTTTATTTATGAGTACCACGTTTTGCTTTCCTTGTTTATAACGTCATCTGAGTCGGAGCGATTGATCACAGCGCCACTCGCGGCCATCGTAGAGATGAGAAAAGAAATGTACAATCACAGGAAATGGCAAAAAATGGCGAAAATAACAATAAATAATATTAATATGAATCAATAATTTCTTCTCCTTAACATATATGTATGTTTTTGTTAAAGCTTCTTGGTCATAACAACGAAATAGTTTTCTACCATTCTGAAAAATCATGCAAACGGCATGTAATGCATTTTATGACAGGATTAGAAACGTTTAATACTGTTTGTTTCTAAAATTAAGTAAATGTTAGTGCACCAAAATATAAATAATTATAGTTTTTTAAAAAAATACTGATTTCAATATATTAGATTATCTTGTTTCTTTATTCAATACTAGAAATAAGGAAAAAACGATAAAGAAAATGTCATTAAATTCAACAGCGAGATTGATAATTATTTCATTAATGGGCTTCTATGGGGAAAACTAAATGCGAAGATTGTGGAGATAAGAATCACCTGATTTTGTTCATTAGACAGTCGACAACAAACAAGTTGCATCAAGGATTTCAATTCCTTTACATTTAAAAAAATATAGGTATTTTGAATGTGCATAAAAGTGTATTAGGCAATCTGATGTTTTTTGGTCATTGTTATGCATAATGAATATTCTTAATGGATTTAGACAAGCTCGAAGAATGTTTTGCAGCAAAGCGTCACATAACTGTCGAGAAAACCTCTGAAAATTGCGTCATCAGTTACATGTTATCACGTGATATCAACGAAATATAATGCCGCTCCGAAACACATTACGCTGCTAAACTGATGGCACGACGATATTTAGTACAGATATACATTTTTCCTTAAAGAGTTATTGATTAAATTTCATTTTTCCCTTTAAGTAATGCAACCATCGTTCAACAAAGAAACTAAACTTTATCACCAAAAGTAGCATTCTTTTAGTCACTTTATCACCATAGTGGCACTTTTATAGTCACAGTAAACATATATGCTACAAGTTTTTGACAATCAAAAATGGTTGCTTCATCCTAGTAAATAAAACATCCCTTTATAACGGATCTATTCAACTTTAAAGTCTATCAGTATAGTATTCCTAAAGCTTTACTATTGCCAAGGATAAAATCTAATGGTTGTATTTTTTTTGTATTCTTCTCTTATTATTATTATTATTATTATTATTATTATTATTATTATTATTATTTCAGAAAAGCTGACCGGGCAGAGATGGGTATGGCTCCGCCTTCACGCAAGGAATAACCTGCACACCATAGTCCAGCCGCAGGTTGCACGCGCCGGATATTATTTATTATTTCATCTATTGTACAAGAAAGTTTAGAGGTCAAACGGAATATACGGCTCTTATCCATTTGATAAACCGATAACAAAGAGGTCGTCCGATTGCAGGCGTTAAAGGACACACGGTACTAATGACTAATGGTATGGAAAAATGGGAACCAGCCTGGAAATGGGTGAACATTTAATAGAGTATATATAGGTTTGGGTGGCCAGGATTGGTTAATAATGTAAGTTATGTTTTAGGAAAAAAGAATCTTTTGAGAGCTTATCCTAGTTGTAAGTGAAAAAAATAGAGACATTGCTTTATTGATGCAATTCCAGTCCTTTAACAGTCTTGAGTTTGGAACACTCATTACTAAAATTAGCACCTGACTTTGGTGCGGAATTGAAAGCACATGTTTCAAACACATGCAGGTCCAGAAACTGCCGCGACTCATATCCTTTCCTCTACACAGAAGCTGGCATCCAGGTTTCATCTATACTGATAAATATAGGTTTGATCATGGGCACTCAGAAATTTTAAGTTATTGAATTTTTAATATCATGGTGTTTGCATAGGTTTACTATGGGAACTGAATTAGTACCGTGACTCCTATAAAGAGCTCTTGTTGAGTAGAGACTTCATATTTTATGGGAAAGGGAGACAGGAAAGTAATTGATTGCAGTTACATGTGCAAATGGCACCAGTGAATGCGGACCCAAACGGCATCTACACCAGCTGTACCGAAATTGAAGATAAACGATAAATTGTCGATGAATTTAACTGACGTTTCGTTGTCTAGTGCGATGCGTCCGGATATCAGGCCACAAACGGAGAGTTCACAAAACAGATAGCGGACAGTCAAATCCCACATGGGTGCAAAGGTTTTAAGAAGGTTGGTAGGAAAAGGTTGAATGGAATGGAATGGAATCTCACATACACTTCGTATTTTTATTATCGCGACCTTAAAGAAAAGTGTACAGCATAAATAAATACGGCTTTTGGGAACAAGTTAAGAATATTTAAGAAGTTTCATCATGATGACGGAATTTATCATTGATAGTCGACATAACAGTTTCGTAACTCGGTAAAATTACTAATTGACAAATATCGCTGACAAGTCGTGCAGGATATATATATATATATATATATATATATATATATATATATATATATATATATATATATATATAACCCCTTTGTTATGATTCTCACTTAATTGTATTTGTGGATGGATGCGTGTCTGTGTGTCTACGTGTGTGTCAGAGTGGGTGGAGGGGTGTGCTATACATTTGAAATGATTGGTTGTAAATGCATAAAATGTCATTAAAATTTGGAGTGGGGTCAAAGTATTCGATTCAGTTTGAAATGTGGTCAGCTAAAAATGTAAATGTAAATAAATGTTTACATAGTGTATGCGGGCCAAGTAATATATAGGTGTAAAGCATATGAAACTGGAAGCTAATAGTCAGGTTCGAAACTCGGTAAAACATTGCATAAAATAACCTTAATAGTATAAACTGGATAATTCAGAATAGAACATTGATGGAGAGCGTAAAAAAACTTGGTTAATGTACAAAATAAACTATTGTTTATATATGCACAATAAGCTATAACGTATAGATGGACAAACAACGAGAGGGAACTCAATAAAAGATGATGTATATTTAGATAACAAACGATTAGCGATGACACAAAATATTGGAACCTATACACAATGAGAATAATTAAATAGTATTTCTGTTGAAATATATCAAGATGAACTCTTCAATACTTGATACGCAAATACCAAAATAACTGACTCAAAAGTACACATAGCTTTACAATGACTTACCGTTAAAATAAATTAAAATGAATCAATATACAAAATTTAAACAGAATCATAACGAAAAAGAATCAAAGAATCATTAAACAAAAATGTCAGTGAGTTTACAATGGTACCTATTAAGATTTGTATGATCCTTTCAATAATATTAAACCATATTTTTATATCACTATTAGGAAATTTGGCAATTCGGTTCAGTGAATGTTGACTTATTGGTTGCTCTTACAAAGAGGACTACAATGCAGGCAGAAGATGTTGAGTATAGCAATTTATACAAAGAACTAAAACTCCTCTAAATATATTAAATAGAGGATAAATGGATAATGCCATTGAACGTTTGTTTATGAGACAGTTTGCGTAACAAGTTCGCATGTGAAGTTAGCTAAATTAAACAATGAATTGTTTAGCCTTACTGAATATTTCCATATCACATCGATATATATCAATCCTTCAGATGAAACTAATACATAGATTTGCATGAAACTCGTACATAGCTTTGCCTGAAACTCGTACATAGCTTTGCCTGAATAGATTATGAGCAAGAAGGCAAGTGTTATCGTAAGAATGACGAACGATCAATGTTATGCCATGAAATCTGTCTGGGTATCACAAAGACAGATTATCAAACTACAGTTTTGATAAATACAGATAAATCCAGTCATTGGTTTAAATAATGTACAGTCAAAATAGAAGATATCAAAACGTTCTGGAAGTTAATTACATTTATTAGTAAATGTGTTTGAAAGGCATCAGGTGGGATTGTGAGACAAGATACATCAATCAGACAGAGTAACTGAAATTGAGATGCAAATATATGTCGACAAATACATTATATGTCAGTCTGTTGGTCCTAATGACTATAATGGTACAATATATTATGATTAAATAAGCGATTTGACTAAATTGATCTAATCACAGATAAATGGGTGTCACGGATGGAAACACATTCTTTACAAATTTCAAGAATGTTTCTATTCAACAGCAACACACAGAACAAAAAAGGGACTGTTAGGATTTTGATAACGTGATCATTCTAATATCTGAAATGAGTTCGGGTGCAAGCGTTTTTCAAAATAGGGAAAAAATACAAACATATATCATCATTTGCAAGAGTCTCCTATTATATGTGATTTATCAACAATCGATATTCCGCAGGTGCGATTTATTCCAAAGATGTGCAGAGCACACTTGTGCCTTCCTATCGGGCAAAATCTTGTAACGAACAATACTATCTTCCTTAAGAACAGTACCTCTTCTCCAGAGAAGGCGTAAGAACAATAGATACGATTGCAAGAAAAAATCACGAGGAATTAAGAGACAACAATGCAAGCCCTGTGGTGGGCACGGAGAAGACGCAACACGCGCTAATTTAGCCAACATCTGACACATGTGTGAAAAAGAAATACCTAAAAGTAAAAATGGAGATAACTTTAAATTTCGAAAATACATACCATTATTTACAGCCACATGTTAATCGGGGCATTTGCAAAAATGTATGGAGATGAGGTGGCAATAATTATACCGAACGACGACAGAGAATATATTTTGTTCATCAAGGACTTTGTAGTTTTATAACAGAAGAAAAAAGTATATTAATTGAAAGGGCGAGCGTGTTCGTAGACAGCTTTTTTATTTATGAGACTATATATAGAACAGCTGGAAAATAATTTAAGTCATGACAAATTTACAGATACACCGAAATATTTATAGACATGACACCTAAATATAGGCTTTTATCGTTATGAATACATGGATAGCTTTGAAACGTTTGTTGACACAGCTATTCCAGCAATAGAAAAAGTTTCTTCGTCTCTGAATGATTCAACCGTATTAAATGATGACTGTCAGTATGGGTATGCTGTCACGTGATATTTTATCGTTCAGACACTTGAGACGTACATAGTTGTTGTGCCACGAATGATACGTGGATGCTATGCCCATCTTTTGGGAAATCCAGGAATCGTTGAGTTAAAATTGCACATTATACCCGGGTCACTTGTATAATGAATTATGACTAATTTATGATACGAGGATGAGATGCATGTTGTAGCATGTTAAGTTTATGCAAACTATACTGTCTTTGTAATGACTGAGAGTTGAAAATGTGGTGGAAGTAGCACAATACCACAGCTATATGCTGAAGAGAACTAATAATCCTGCTATACAAGGATGGCGATCCAAAGTCTGATTATCCCGTACACTCTGTGACCGGTGCACGTGTAACGACGATCGCGAGTACGAAATGTCAATATCATAAATCCCAACAACCTCTACGGCGGGCCCTAAGTCAATTAACGCCAGTAAAAGCAATTAGATGGGCAATTGAGGAAGAAATTAAATGGATAGAATAATGTGTGTTTGAAATACCAGACAACTATGATACTGGTCACATTTTAGAAGTAACTTTGGAGATTCCGTTATAGTTACATGACACATTCGATGTCTATCAATTAATTGCAGATAAATTAAGTCATAAAGAAAATAATTTTATAGTTCTAGAAGAAATTGATCATTGATTACATGGGTATCAAACCAACCGTACATAAATTATTGCGAACCTTCCAAGCAAGAGTAAGTAACTTCAAAGAATTTTAAGTTGCATGTACAATTAGGCCTAAAACTGAGACAAATACACAGAGATGTAATTATTGTACAGTAACCGTGGTTTACAGCTTATATTGAGCTAAATGCTAATTTGAGACAAACTGCAACAAATAAATCGACACAGATTTTTTTAAACTGATCAAAGTGTGTTTTGCAAAAAAAATGCAGAATCTAAGGGAGAAAAAAATATATGCACATAAGAAAACACATTTTTAAATGTCTGAAAGGCTTTGCATTGGCCACGGGAACTGTTATTGACAATGACGTAGTACTGGTTTGTTTGAAAAACAAAAACTTCGTATAAACAAAACCTATTTATGCCGATTTAGAATGTTTAGTGTTCTCATTTGATTGGTTTATGAATTTTACTTCAACAAGTTGAAAAATAAATATGATGATAAAATGGGACTATTAGTGACTGAAACCGATTCATTGTGTATCCTCGTTGAAACAGAATCCTTTACAGTGACACGAAGAATATTATCAAGTTCTGTGACACTTCTGACTATTCAGAGGATATCACACATATTAGTACAAAAGTTTCTGCAACTTTTAGTGATTAGTTCAATTAAAGATGTGTGGATTAAGGTCGAAACATTATGTATTAATGACTCATAAAGACAAATAGAAAGGTTATAGAAGAATAAGAAGACTGCAATCATATATAATTTAATACTCTAATTGTACCACTACTGTATATTCAAACACAAAAAAGCTTATTAACGAAAATATTTTGCTTAGATCATGTAATCACGCGATGTACAGCATAGAAATGATAGCAAGTAGCATCGTCTACCTATGAAAAAAAGTGTGTTAACGATAGGCAACGTACCTTGCGGACCTTTAAACACTCTGTACTCAGAAAGGAATTCTAGATACAATTTAATTCTGATTTTATTTTTTTCTTGTCTTTGCACATCGTCAGTGATGAGATTATGTTCCATGAAAATAGTTTCCATAGATTTCGGTTCTTGCAATAAATTACTATTACAACATAAATTATCTATTAAATACTTAATTACACAGTTTCCCCTTTCTCATATTGATATTTTACAATGCATGCCACTAAACGTCTCGTTTGACTAGGTTAGTATAGTTCCTTTTTTACATTGTCAAGACTGACGCTGGCATCATCCGTATTTCTGCATTGTCAAGACTGCCACAATCATCCATTTATAATATTCTAACGACTGCCAGTCATCATCCCTAATTTATATTGTCAAGCATGCCACGGTCATCATCAATTTTTTACATTGTCGAGACTGCCAAAGTCATCATCCATAAACAAAGTATTTGTACCTTTATAGACATCAAAATGCAGCTCTAACCACTTATCTAATTTATTTTTCGGATGTATAACTAACATATTCGCATCACTAAGCAGCCACTTCCTAACTTGAACAGAATAGATGGATAGATGATAAAGATGTAATAAGAAAGTCTGTGCATACAGTCTGTATCACCTGTATTCCAAACATGGTCTTTCCACACTTTGTGACTCCACAAATTGTCATGCTATGAGGTTATTTCAATTATTGTTGCCTAGAAAAGAAGTGATTTTCTCGGATTGTTTTAAATTTGTACATGGACATCAGTTACAAAATTAAAATGCATTTTGTGCTCATCTACAATTTTTTTCTCTTGATTTAAAATGGAATACCTTGCTAAACGTCAGCTAACATAAGACCACTTCCAAGCGATCTATTATCGTGTGTAATTCTCATATCAAGTCAGATGCAGTGGTCATTATTGTAACATTGTAAACTCATGGTAATAAACCATATCTGAAGTTATATAATCGATGGTATTGTTTTAACTGCTGAATTATAAAACGTTTTTGGATCACCTTCTGCACTCTTTTTTGCATTATCAAAACACCATTAAACCGACCCTATTATAACAAGTCGTTCAACAAATTATTTCGAATTTGGTTTAGTTTATTCAATCACTTTACACAACTTCTAGCAATATCTAAGTTTCAACGATTTTAGCTTCCTTTCCGTTGATCTTATCACTCAAATCTGTAATAGATAAACCGCAGTTATTTTCACTGATTTTATTGTTCTTTCATTAGCAGTATTTTGTCTTTTGTTCCCAATTTCCAATTGCGATCATTATTTATCTGTAACTTTATTAGTTTCAGCAATCAGTTCTGTTTTAATTGATTCAAACAGTATGTGTATCTTGTATGACAGTAATCGCACAGAAAACGGTTTTCATTTACCAAGGAATTCCAATACTTACCCCATTAAATAAAGATAGTTCAGTTTTATCGTCTTCCGAAGATTGTTTATTATTTTCTTCAGAGCAACTTTCTGCTTACCGTGTGCTATATTGTTTATAAAGTCTTGAAGGTTTGAGGACGTATTACAAGGTGTTGAATCGTTGTTCAAATGAATATTGAGCATCAATAATAATATTTTATGTTCTCGATATATGTTTCTGTATTTCTCTGATGTTGTAAACTCCTTGATAACCACTCGGCGCAATAAATGTTAACATATTTTCAAATGTGTTATCCCGTCTCGTTTAGCTCGAAACACGTCTATAGGTAAAATATATTTATGACCTGAAAATCTAAAGCATCTCATGTATTGAGTTATATGTTGACAACGTTTTATCATTTTGTTCCCTATTTGTGCTGATGTTCGTACTCCCAAACGACTTGTATCGTAAAGAAAACCACTGTGATTTTTAACTAAACGATCCATTGACTTAAACCTCCAATTAAACAATAAAGTTAGGAACTTGTTTCCACTTAGTATTCTAGCCGCTTCAAGTGGGTGTGCAGAAGGCATACTGTTCGTATCTAGCTGCCCTTTATAGTCTTCTTTTTCTTTTTTTATAAACGTTCAGCTTGGGCTTTGCTTACTTCCTACATATTTTTTTCTGAGTTTTCTACCAAGTTCAACAGTATGGTGATCTTTACTCTTTTGTGAGGTTACTGTAATAATCTTGTTTCGTTCTTCGTTTTATCTTCTTCGATTTCCAGTCTATTTACACGCAAATTAGGGAACTTGCAAACAAATAAATATGAATCAGAAAAAAGTTACTTTTAAGATGCCTGACCTAGTTAGTTTACAATGAGTACTAAAAACTAGTTTGAAATATAATCGGGTCAATACATAAGACGGATTTCAAGATGTGGTGAAAATGTGAAAAATAAAAGATATATATGAGTTTTAAGAGAAAAAAACAAAACAAAGAAAAATAAGTGAATATAAAATGAATACTACATTGAAAAGGCACGAAGAAAGCAAAGTGTACATCAAAGAAATGTACAGCATAGAAAACAGCCAATTGAGAATAACTGAGCTGATATAAGACAAACTGAAACCACAATGAAGAAAATGTGGGGATGATTACCAAGATAAGAACGAGAAGTTTACATGCATTGAAACAAACTCTTGCTCTGTTTATGGCAAATGTGTTTCCAATAGATTCACATCGCTGAGGGACGAGGAACAAGGGGCGGTAGTACTCCATCAAACCGAAAGCTGAATTAAAGAAAAGGTTTAACAAACATGTGCTATAGGCGTTGAAAAAAGCAGCAGCATCTTTAACATGTATCGTTGGTACCGTGATTTGCTAGCTTTTGAAAGTAACATAATATGTTATTGTCTTGCCTATCTGAACATGCACGTCACGAATCTTTTTTGAGGTCTTTAACAAAGAACATACCCGAAGGGTGGATCTTCGAAAGAAGACTGTCCTCGTCGAAGTTGGAACCAATGTACTTGGCAAGCTTGTCCGATGGAGGAGCAGCTTAGTGGAGTGAACGTTTCTTCAAAGAAGTAGTATTCATATGGATATAACTGATTGATCCTTTACGTTTCCTAAGAAAAAATTGTCTCCTCCAAACAGTCATATCTCTATAAATAATTGTTCAGTTTTTCCCTTTTGCTTCGACAATCCTAGATCATCGTGTGTAATATGAAAATGCATATAGCCAATCGCATAAGCTTATTTTAAAAGTAGGAACATCAGCATCATAATCTTTGGTCTCTACATAAATGTTTACGTACTCTGCCTTCTTTCTTGTCTTTTACAAGTTTTGGCCTACTTTCTAAGACTACTTATTAACCTTGGTATACCAGCAACAATAATTGTATGACTATTGATAGCCGAATTTGAACAGAGTTTAAATGATTCATTGAATTCCTTGATTTGTGTTTTATCCAACTATCGTACCCATTTGCATAACAATGGGAACAGAAATCTATATCGTCACCAAGAATAGCATAGTCCAATCTCATTTTCGAATATGTTATATAGTTTTAAAAACTATTCCACAATGTTTTCGACGGAGTCGTAATCTTGCTGTCCTAAAATTAATAGCTCTTTTATCTTCCTCATATGGTCTGATACTGTTACAACATCCTGTAGTGTAGGTGTTCTGTTTTCTTCTTGTGGCTGTACACCTAATATGCAAATTACACGAAACCTTTTTTTAGCTTTAATTTACCCTTGCAAAGGATATGCATGTTGGTTCACGGCTTTTTCCTATTATTTATTTGATGGCATCTTAACCTTAAAGAGATAAAAACCTGCTCACCAATTATAATAAAAAGAGATTGCTCTGTGAAACTAACTAGTCTTCTGTCCTTATTTTTCCAGTCATGAGGAGTAGTTTCAAAACTGTTGGAGACTATGTTAAATTGTTTGAAGCTAATATTGTGTGGGCTGGATTAAATTTATCTTCACAATTTAATAGATAAACACCCATACAAGAGGTTTCTGACTTCGGAAGTAAATAGGAACCGCATCAAACAAATTTAACGAAGTCAGAAATATTTTGCCCTGTTAAATGCCAATATGATAAGCTGCAACTTGCTAATGCCATTTATATTGCACAAAATAATTGATTCATCATGAATCATACATATTTATTCACAACTAAAGGACATTATATCTATGAAACGCATATTGAATCACAACCCCTGGACCACTGTAAAAGGTACAAAGTGAGTGACATTACAAATAACGGATGTCGGTTCTAAATTTACAATATTTAAAATTAAACAAGTGAAAGGGAATTAGTGATGGAGATACATTGAAGTTCAGCATGGTTTTGATTGTTCACTTTTGGTACTAAATCAATCTAGAAAAAAAAAAATTCTTTGGAATCCTTGAAAGTTGACTCTAGTTCCAAGAACAACTACTTTCGTTTCAATAGGCAGATTTAACCGAGCTCATATTCTGCGGAAACTAGTTTCATTAACCATCATGCATAAGCAGGACAAAAATTGAGGGAATCTTAGCGATATTGCACTTGGATACATTACAGTACGTAATCGGATGATTTTCGTAGGTAAGTATTGCGATTTTCCTTCTAGTTTTATTCTTGGAAGAAAATGTATAACCATTTAATATTGCAATCAGTCAAGTTTCCGAGAAGTAAATTTACTTGCGGGTAATAATCTGCTGTTTTTAACTTCGTTACCATGTATCTGCAGTATGCACAACATTAGCCGGGTTTCCAACTTTCATTTACATTTGAAACCATTGCTTTTGAAAAGTAGATACGACGTATATATCCTGTTTTGATATCCTTCCAGAACAACTTACATGCTTATATAAAACAAGAAAATGTATAAATCGTATCTGGGTTGTACCATAGTGTAAATCCTGATACACTTTCTTCAGTGTCCTTGTAAACATTGGATAATTCTTAATTAAACTGAAGCTAACCTTTCAAAATATTAATATTCTTTAATCAGTGGAAACACCGCAAGGCAAAAAGAGAAAGTAGAAAGCCAGAGAGTGACGTGTCTCTAAATATGCAGCCTACAAACACAAAACATATTTATCTTGTTACGTGTAGGCTCGTACAAATGTAACAGAAGAAAAGAGTGAAGTCAACAAGCTTTGTATATTTTAACCAAATAATTTATTTCCCTAGAAAACAATGTAAAAATTGGTAAATAGGACTTACAGTTTGTGAATATAATCCAAAATTTGATCCTAAGAATGAAACACAAGTCCTATCACTAAATAGTTCTACTAGAATCCAGGTTCGAATCTCGACGACGTACAAATATGGAAGGCGATGACGTCAGATGTGGTCCAATGTACGAATATCAACAATTCCTCAATTGAATCACAGTTTTTGTTTCCGAATAATTCCAGAATAAATTTCCATGAATATCTTTCAGAACTTTTTATAAGAAAGTCAACTTGTTGAGTTTCCAGGAGAATAAATTATTAAATCCAAAAATCAGATGAAAAACAAACAATCTGGCAACAAATAAAAATAACACCTTGTTCCTTCAAGATGTTAAAACGACTCTTCCAGAAGAATATTAAGAATGCGTATTTAACCCCCAAAAACATCATTTCAAGTCTCGCGAGATGGATCATGTGGTCGCTTACTACAAGAAAACTATCACGTACGCCAGTGTAACCCCACTTAAAAACCAATCACAAAAAAGCGTTGTTTACACATGGTGATCACGCAATCAAAATATGGCCCTAATACTGACCAATCATTTTAACTGCCTGTTTACGAAGTTCCCAACCTAAGACGAACTAGGTTAACTAAAAATAATTCTCATGTAACACTTCTACGTCTTAGACAAACAACACTTGCTAAAAGAAAACATCGAACTACTGAAAAAGAACTTTGAATCCCTTCAATAATCATTACAATAAAATGTAATGAAACAAAAATAAAATAAAAAAGAATTTTAAAACTAACACACAAGCAGTTTAATTACATATACGTAACAATCTGATGATTAATCTGGTATACAAGCATTTCGTGACCCCTGTGCAAACGATTAGTTATTTCGAATTTTTGCCATGAGTTGTATTAATAGAATCAGTCGTACTCATGAGAGTGACGATCAACAAATTAGAAACACGCCGTGAAACTGAGGCTTTATCCTAAATCCAATACATAGAGACCCAAATTTATACCGTAAATATCCGAACATCGTAATAAGAGATGACGTGTCTTTACACATGAACTTGCGAGGGGCCATGTCATTTTCATCGCAATAAGCGATATATATATATATATATATATATATATATATATATATATATATATATATATATATATATATATATATAATATATATATATATATATATACACACACACACACACACACACACACACACACAACTACAAACGTGTTTAGTTCTGTGTCGGCGGAATGAACTATTTTTATATGGAGCAGGAATAATTTGAACACGTCAGGCCCCGACGTATCCATAAGTCATATCAAACGAGTTCTGTTCCCTAGACTGAAAACACCCTAAGAACGTGGTCTTGTACTTATTACAACCACCCCGCGCACACCTCGTCTTACACTTTCTACCGATCTGTAACTGACAGTGTGAAAGAAAAGTTCAATTCACTACGTCTATAAATATCGACACGTGGACGTCAAAGAAGAACCAAAGTAGTTCCAGTCTGGGTGTACGATACGGATATCACATCACATCTAGCATATAAGGTTAAATGGGTATGTGATAAATCGTTTAGTGATTGAAATGTATCAGCGAGAGAGAACTGATATCACACACATTAGCGATATCACTTTTGGGACTCTTTACTTTTCCAGTTTAGGAAATTTGTCTGCTCTTATGCATCTTATTCCAATTTTATTTCAATACTTAGGATTATTCCAGTTTTCTTCTTCCTGTGCCCCCTCCGCCAACAAGATGAAGCTCCGCATGAAAGGTAGGCTTCAAGTATTAACTTAAAACAAATTAGTTTTCCATATGAACCATGCCAATTGTCGGTGACTAAACTCACATGACCTATTTCTAATCTACTTTTAGTGACACTAATACAGTCTCGCATACCTATTACACTCTGTGACAAATGGTTCAAGATTTTAGTGTGAAGAACAAAAAATAATGCCTGAATATACTTAGTAATGAAACTATTTTAAGTAGCGATTTTTCATCACAAACATAAAACTAGCTAAAACGATGGAACATCGGGAAGAGATGAGTTGATTCAATGCCGAAATTTAGAAACAACCGAAATTTTGTCAGCATCTGTTACCGAACTAGACTGCAAACTTGCCAAGCCTGCACAATTCATGTTTAAATGCAAAAATAAAGGACCCAAATTCTTATAGGTAAACTCAAAATCATTAAAATATTTTGTTTAAAGATGTTACGCTCTGAAGTCTGTCGGAAACGACCCCTCTATGATGTTGCTTCAATACCCCCACCCCAACAATGCTAACTGTATTAATCCGCGTAAGAAACGTGTTAAGGAGAATGTAAATCTCTTTATTTTCGTATCAAGAGTCATTAATCTGACAAAACACACGATTTAGAAACATCTTATAGAACACCGTAAGCATTTCATCACTCGTGAAGTGGAAGCACGTTGTATAGTCACTAATGACTCTTGCACTCATGATAATACTATTTTGTCACTTCAGTCGTGAAATATGTCCTTATATCTACTCAAAACACGTTCATATCCTCATTGTATGCAACATCGTATCACACCAACTTTGCAGCCTGTACCGAATCGGTGTGAATTGTAATCACCGATGGGTCTTTGCATGCGATTTTGTATTCAACGGAATTTACTTATTTCTTGAGTACTTTTCCGCGGTAAGAATAAATGGCGAGGAATCGAATGTAACGGTTGTTATATTTACAATAGAAGTTAGATTGATGTATGTTGTATCATTGTTATATTTACAATAGAAGTTAGACTGATGTATGTTGTATCATTGTTATATTTACAATAGAAGTTAGACTGATGTATGTTGTATCATTGTTATATTTGCAATAGAAGTTAGACTGATGTATGTTGTATCATTGTTATATTTACAATAGAAGTTAGACTGATGTATGTTGTATCATTCTCGATACTCTAGAATCAACCTTTATGTAGCACTGTGTGGATAAAACTTTCTGACGCCAAACTTTGAAAGAAATATGGCTCTATGTAAACATGTAACACAAGATCAGGTCTAACTCGCTCGTGTGGTCCAGTACAACTTAATATCATAGATACCCTGTGCTTTTTACATTTCAAACTTAATTCCACTCACTTTCATCTTAAAATATGTAAATAGGCTCTCTGCTAATGCACACTGAGAAAAACATAATTAGATTAATTGTTCTATAGTTTTATACTTTGATGATATCGTGTTTATAATGAATTTCTCTGGCGGATGGCGGATCGCAAGCTTGACGGACGAACACAAGAATCGAAGAAAAAAACATGTTTGGAGCAAAAGTCTTCGTTCTCAAAGAAAACAGGTTGACTAAAACTTTAGGCATGATAAATCTATGGAGGACGTTATATCTATTGATATAAAAATTATATTAAATAATGTGTGGATATAAAATTCCTTGCTATATCTGTGAATGCTTCCGGTGTAATCAAAACGTTCGACAAAGTTTATGCAACAAAGTTAGTTCAATTTTTCTCAAGTCTGTTGTCTGAATCATATAATTTGAACATCAATTTCACATAAATTACAGTTTCCCCTTTACAATTTAACAACTTCACCTCGGACAGTGATATTAATTACAAGTGAAAGATGGTCCAACCTAGAACACTTGCGTGCGTCGATACTATGGAATATATGGAATATTTTAACTAACCTAAGCGCTTTCGACTCTCATTTAGTCTTTCTCAAGGCATATTACAAATCAGAAACAAATAAGACAAAACAACAAATACAAAAGAAACATTTAATTTTACGAAATTTTACATGCTTATGGATCTAAAAGAAGTATTAATTTTGAAACTGAAGATATCGCGCTTTTTTGCTTTGAACTTTGATAATAAAATGGCGAGAACGCGAACAATTTCGTAAGTAAAGTGATGTAGTCGTAGCTTAAATTATGGTTAACTCATTGTCTTTTTAATTAACAATAACCATAACAATAACACCAAATAAAAAACCACAAAGAGGTGATAATGATATGTGGGCAACTGAATAATGAACTAACTGGAACTGGAAATAATGTGCAGTCAAGAATAAGTAACGATCGTGTTGTAACCAGTTCAGTGCAGGAACTGTTGCATATACCCTGCAGCCAATAAAATTTCAGATATAATGCACTCATAGCAGTATTACAATATATGCTTAAACATACTGTATCCTAATTAATAGAAAACCAACACAATTACGAGAACATTATAATAGCATGTCCGCAAATTTGCAATTCAAACCTTTGAGAACAAAAATAGAATCTTTACAGCATCCACTTATTACCTCTCTTACAGCACACTTCTAAACATGGGCATACATTCCAAATCTAGGCTGCAGTCTGAAAATAAAAATGTATGTATTCGCAGGATGCTGACCACATTTGATTTGAAGAAACCAAAATGTTGAGCACAACTGAGGGGAAGACAAGCATCAAGAACATAACCAGTCATTCGGACATACCACAAGTTACAGAGGACGGGACCATGTTGCTGCAAAGAAAGGAGCACGAAGACCACCAGGCTGGCTGTAGTTGTCACTTTCAAGTTGAGGAAACCAAAATGTGTGGCTCTGAGGATATGTCTTTAGATTCTTTTGTCTGTATTAACGATAAGTGTTATTGCCAACCAAGTCTTGAGAAAAACAGCCTCGCAGGGGAATGTAACTCGGTAAACGCCGAAACAAGTTCTCAAGATGTTAAAACAGGAAAGAGGTGCAGACTTCTTACAAAAGTTGTACGACAGAATAGTATTCATATCTGCCTGTCAATTTCATTCGTGGGAAACATTGCGCTCATAGTAGCCGTTGCACTTTTAGCTACAAAAGTTGGAAAGAATATTGAGAACAACGAAGAAAATTGTCCAATACAGCAGTTACCAAAAGAGATATTCGAGAACTCAGTGTGCATACCTTGTGACTATTTAGGATCAAATGTAACTGTGGAAGAAACCTTATTTGATGTTGTTTCATCGTGTGGATATCAAGTTTGCTGCGTGAAAAATGCCGCCCTCCAGAAGTTTTTTCTGCTCGTGAGTCTCTCTCTCTCTCTCTCTCTCTCTCTCTCTCTCTCTCTCTCTCTTATATCGCACTATGCAATGAATACATACGAGCGTATAGAATATATTTATGCTTTGCTTATATCCTCGCACAAACAATATTTAGCTATGGCTCTTGAATTTAATTAATCCAGTACGTCAAGTAATCAACACTGTCCAGAAGTAACTAATATGCTTTGCCAAAAGAAAACAGCTTCCTACACTTTGAGGTGAAAATACATGCCATTATGATACAACTTTGGTTTGGGAAAGTGATAAGTTGTTGTTTTGGTATTTTTTTATATATAAAAAGCCAGCGATATTGTGAGACATCCGTACGTCTCTCGGTTCTTCGATCACTCTGTCCATCATTTACTTTGTTTTTCAAATCCCAATTTCAATGAAAATGAAATAAATTTTATCGCATGCTTGGTCATATTTTCAAAGGGAAGATTATGTTTGACATACCTCAATCCCCACCTCAAGTCACAAGACAAACGACCCCCCATGTGTGTGTGTGTGTGTGTGTGTGTGTGTGTGTGTGTGTGTGTGTGTGATTATTAAATGTGTTAAACTATCAGTGTGTCATTTCCAGATTTTCGGTGGTGGGCTGCCTGGGAATAATTTGGCTTCATCCAAAGAGTAGTATGATAATACCGGTTTAAGATTTCATTACTGATGTAGGTCACAGCCTTCTATACCCCATGACTTTGTCCTCATATCACGCGCAAATACCCACGTATAAATGTTACCCATAGGTGCCCCTGCAGGGAGAAGGACATGGGGGATGGGTAGAATGCTGTGACATAGTTCAGTAATCAACAAAACCTCTGGTATCATGTTACCACGTATACGGTCCACAAGGACTGCAAGATCTTCGACCACGATTCATCACCACAACAAGTACATACATGATTTGTATCAATGCTCACGTGGGTACTGTTTCAGACAACGACTGGAAGCAACAGTCGGTTTTTGAGCTGGCTATGTAATCTTCGTTTCTTCCAAGACTGTATTCACAATGTCTTCTGCCATCTGTTGGCCTTCTTTTCCTTATCGTTTTTCTGTAAAATACTCCATAAGTGTTACGATACAGCGTCCAGATACTAATAAAATCGTTGCAAATATTACGCGCATATTTAATGGCTGATTCTGATATTCTTTTATTCAGGTGTGATATTTTAAGTTCCATGTCATTGAATCCAAGCATCACTGACTGTAAACTTACACACTGTAGATCTTTGTTAATGTTATCAAGTATAGGTGTTGATCTTTCTGTTGATACCAGAGTATTTTGGAGCTAGACAAATATTTGAGAGCATTCCATTATCTGATATGATCTGGTTCAGCTGACTGCATACATTTCTTGGACGTCTTTGGCAGGAATGGAACCATTGGAATCTAAATTCTATGTAATGTCCTAAATATCGTGCTAAGTACAGGGTTATCAACATTTAATGATGTGGCTTAAAAAAACAGAGTTAAGTGCTTGCTATTTGCAAATTTATACAGATGGACACCAGGTTAAATTTTTCCATACATTTATGCATTTTGCTCATTTTAGACCGTCTTTGGAGACGCTAACTTTTGACTAATCTTGATATCCTTATATGAAGAAATAATTTGCTCTTTTATTTAAATAACGCAGCTAGTGTGACGATTAAAGATTCTTAATTACTTCGTTATTCAGCATTTTTCACCCACTGTAGTAAACGTTTTGAAAATACTATCGAGGTTAAAATCGACCCATTAGTCCTACAGTAGAGAAATATATTGACTAATAATCAGTGGAAAGTAGTTATTTTTATCGGTGTACTGCCCGCATGTTTCAAGCACTCGTTTATCATAAAGTAAAATTCCTAGGAATATATTTTACACATCGAAATTCATTACCTTTCTATGTCACTAATTTTCAAAATTTCTTGAGCTTGCAAAACTTATATTCTAAAACTATTATTACTTTATTACGATTTCAAAATCCAACGCATTAATCAATCTGCATCACAATTACAAATCGAAGTTCAAAAATTCAATTCACGTCAATCTAAATGACTCATTTTTAAGAAATCGCCATGTTGTTTCATCTGTTGAAACGGTTTTACTCCGAGAAAAGCAAACATTTCAGCCATGTGGTTGCCTTACCGACATGAAGCATTACACAGCATTTGCTCAAGGATACATAAGTTTTGCCAGAAAGAGCACATTAAAGATATTTTCAGTGAGAGATTATGTTATATTTTAATATCGATGGGGGCAGCTATCCAGTCAGTAGTAGCATGTGATTCCAATTAGAGCAAAAGCACCCATTTAATGGGTACTATCAAATTCCGAATACTGTGCAAATCTCTAAGAAAGGTACTGCTTGAACATTTTGGGAGTCGTTTCGATCGCTGTGGAATCAACCCCATCGTGTTGGCTATTGGGATACAAGACGTGATTATAAATCACAGCATAATACTTTTTAGCCATTATTTAACCTTTGATTTGTTTCTAGTACAGACAGCCCGGTCCATCTGATTTAGGGGTTTTACACATTTTATAGCAATAATCAAGTTTATTTATTGGCAATACAGAATAGAAATATAGGTGTATGGAGGAAAAAAAGTATCTACTTACGTAGTCATCATTTTAGTTATTGCTATTTTATTTTTAAAGGTCGATTTACTGCAATTCAAAGCTTTTTGTATGGTGGTAATTTAGATGAGATCTAGCGGTATATTTATTTCGTTGACGTTACCAGCGCTCTCCGATTGAAAAGTAATGAAAGACATAGACCGAACGATATTATCCAGGCAGAATTAATGGGGGTTCCCAGTTATTGACTAAACTGAAAATAGCCCCAATATTTCTTCTCTGCCATTATTTCAGTCCCTATTGATTAGAATCAATAAATAAAAATATATAGATTCCTTGATTTTATTGTTTCAGTATAGCAGTGACATATGCATCTATACATGACATTCTCATGTAGAGCAGAAGATCACACAACACTGAGCATGACATTACCAATCATAGCCAGTTAAACGGAACTTTTCAAAAATAAAGTTCGTTGTGATTGGTTGATGTAAAATCAAAGGTTCAAACTCAAAAGAAATATGATACTACATGGATGGCAGATAATGATTTTTGCTGCATTAGTTGATATGAGGAAAGAGGGACGGGTGTATGACTTAATAGATGGATGGACGGACGCGAGAAGGAATGGATGAATCTATATTGACTTGAACAATACAATTTAGTCAACTATTTTAACAACATGATGGTGCAGTTGTTATATACTACGACAATAGGACTTCATGTTACACGAATCCATAAGTTTTTGAATATTTAGCTCGATTTCTAACAATTCTTCCTTGCCTCTAAAAATCATCCTGCTTTAACCCAAAATGCCCCTTGTAATATTCGAATTTCACCCCACTCCATTTCCACTTAAAATAAAAAAAGCAAGGATTCGAGAAAGAGACTGATGCATCCTTAACTTTTGTATATCTTCTGATAAACAGAATGACCATATTTAGGATCCCGAAGAGAATCTATAATATTATATTTCATTTACAGACGCTAGCGGAGAGTCACATAATTCAAGGTAAGACAAGCTTGGAAATAATATCCTTATAAAACAGGCAACGGACACACAATGATTACCATATGTAAAATTATATTTAAGTTACTTAACTGTTTATATTCAATGGATAAGCTTTTGAAACTATTACCTACATATCTTTTGCTGTATAACTACGATAATTTTCATTTCTTTTTAGCAGTCATATCTGTATGTTGAATAATAGGTACTAAAAGGGGGGGGGGGGCGGGGAGGAAGCGAACGACTACTACTACAGAATTATTATTATTATTATGATTGTTATTATTATCATTACCCATAGACGTACGGACGGACGGACAGGATCAAATCGAACAATCGAAATTGAAAAGAAGTTATCTAGTAGATCTTTCTTCAGCTCAAAGGAAAATACGGCACACACATACATAAATGTGAATGCACACTGAATACTTCTCGTTAATTTTGAACTCGTCGTCGTATAGTGTTTAATTGATGATGAAAATTATTATTATTATTATTATTATTATTATTATTATTATTATTATTATTATTAGCCTCTGTAATGCAGATTGATTCGGACGTACACAAAATGCTGAGCAGCTGGCGTTCCAGGAACATAGCAGCTCATCTGTATGCGAATGTGACGTCATTACCAGGTGATATATGCTTTTAAAACTTATTAATATGTGCGATGATATACATGAACATAAATATAGTTTTAAAACAATGTCACATACTTTTCATACTGACTGACAACTACACTATTGACTGTTTTTATGCAAATTAGATTTTCAATATGCAAATGAGTGTCTGCATGTACCTATCTTTGGAATTTCGGGAATGGGGAGAATGGTGTAATTGTTTTTACAGTTTGCTTATTAAGGGGATAGTAAGGTCATGATGACAGTTGTGTGTGGATCTTACTTCTTGTTTCATTATACTTCTTCGGGGTATACTTTAGTTTTCTCTTTGCCATCTAGATCGTTGCCTCTTTTTATTTTATTTTATTTTATTTCTGTCGTGTTACTGATAAGAACATAAGCTTATTATCCGGACCTATCAAGGGACAATAATACTGACCATAAAATCGGTCGTCTGGATAATCGAATATACTTTATGGGAGATTTAAAATTTTGGTAGCCATTGTGGGAGTCCATCTGTATACTTCGCATATTACTGTGTGATATACGACTTCTATTTTCGTCCTTCCATCTTTCTCCGAACTTGTTTGCGCATCATACTTGTTTGAACAAGATCCGTTACTAGTGCTTCATGTGTGATTTCAGCAGTATCTGTGAGAAGAATTTCTGCACTTGCATATATATTTTCCTTTCGTATTGTATTGACTTCGTTCCAACACATTCCAAATAGTTCGTCGACGTCACTTCTAAAGAGTATTAAATCATATACGAACATTACCGTTTCTCCTTTTTTCTTCTTAATGTTTGTCCCGTTTCAGGCTACCGTCTGTCTGTTGATTTAAACTGTCTACAAGTTGATGGCAATGATTGTGATGTCCCCTATCGATGTGGAGCGTGATACAGCGAATGGCTATTTACTGCGAACAAGCAATGTATCACTCAATTATAGAATCCAAACGCTGGCTGTTGACCGAGATCCATTCAGTCATTGTATGTCCAAAATAGCGAGTGTTTATAATAACTATATTAGATGGCCTGTCTTTCAGGAACGCGTTTTAACTCCTATTTCTTGTGTTGAAAGATAAAAAATAGGAAAGGATCAGATTCTTTTGTTTATAGAGCTAACATTTAGACCCTTCCTAAGCTGCAGAAGTCCGAGTTTAAGTTGTCCTTTTTACAAGTCAGAAGTCAGCCTGCCATTGGTGTGAGATTATGATTATGACAGATATCGCTTGTTCGAGGTAAATCTATGTCACTGTACTTCCGTTACACATTTAATTTATGTGTTCATTTTGTCACACCCCCTCTGGGATTCTTCTAACTCTTGCCCTCGCATCTTTGATCTGTTTAGATTATTTTTGTGCAATTATACCAGAGAGCTTCTCGTGACGGACAAACATACTAATAGACGTACATACTTACGGGCTAGACAAACTCAAACAATGGAACATAAAAGGAAGTTACCTCGTACTTTCTTCAACTCAAAGGAAAATACTGCATACGCAAATATAAATGTTAATGCACACTGAATATTTCTCGTTAGTTCTGAACTCGTCGTTGAGTGCTTAATTGATGATGACAATGACGACGATTACTATTATTATTATTATTATTATTATTATTATTATTATTATTATTTAAGAAAAGCTTACCTGGCAGACTAATGTAGGGTCTGGTTCAGCCTTCATGAATGGAATAACCCTGACCCCAGAGTCCAGACTACAGGTGCCTCAGGCCGGATTTTACTACATTTATTCTGCAGTTACCTTTGCATGCCGACCTGAATCTACGCCCCTCATCCATATGATAAACCGACAACACAGAGGTCGTCCAAATGCAGGTGTTTAACAGCTACTGTTAAGGAAGAGTAATGAGTGCAGACCTAATGGTTTTTACACCAGCTTCCTCGCTGGCATGTTGAAATTGACAAGCAGTGATGAGATATCCGTCAGTTTAGTAGACAGTTCGCTCTTCAGTATTTATGCATCATCACTTAGCAACTATTTTGGCGTTTTTTTAATATAGTATTTTTGATCAAGTTTACTTGAGAGATAGTCTCCTATATGCAGATTCTGACGTGGCTGCTTGAGTTCTTCGCCATACCAGTAACAACGGAATGAAGATTTTCTAAAACTTTAAAAGTGATTTCATTAGCGGATGAGCTAAGGTTATGTCTTACGTCACAATGATGACCTTCATGACCTTCATATTTCATTTACACGTGGAAGTTTTCTGTGACTGGCTAAGAATAACTTCCAGTACTGATATGGATGTTAAATTATATCCTTGTAAAGTTTCAGTACTACTTTGGCTTGAATGAGTTCACAGAATATGTCTAGAAAAAAATCTGAGATGGGGAGTTATGTCTTTTAGTTTCACTTTTTTCCGTAACAAAGATCAGTACAACGTTTTAGTCGATCCTCAAATGGCGAATCTAACACGGAGATTCCCGAGGGTCGACCGAGGTTACTTCAGGAATTAATAAAAGCCTCCCTCCCTCTTCATCCAATTCCTGAGGAGAAGCATTATTAGCTAACAAACTCGAATACTACAGATTATTTTTAACAAAAAGTTGCTTCAAAATATTTGTGCCAACACCACGCATTTTATCATAATGTCTCTATTTTCTCCTGTCTTGCCGTTCTGTTTTAGTTACATATAAATCTTGTGTAACGAAGAAAGACAGGATAGGTCATTACGGCAGAAATATTAACCATATATTTAATCAAGTCTACTCAGAAAGCATAATTAAGAGCAATATTTAAATTTAGAATTTGTCACCGTGAATGTTCCTCACTACAAACAGTCCAAGCAGTTTTCCAATATACTCACCCTACCCACTCCATCCAGCTATCTGGGAAGTTCGATTTGATTACTATTAAGGCAGTAGTGTGCTACCTTTTACTTGTAGATCCATTGAATTTGATCATATGAATGAATTTTATGCTGATTCTTAGTGTTACAGTTACTGAGTTTATGAACCAGAGTTAGACTTTTCCCTACAGACGAGAGAGGCTCTGTAGACAATATACTAACGATGTTTTTATATATGACATACATTTTCCGTCTAAAGATTTTTCATACCTGTTGAAGTCTGGATAGAGACAACATATATTCCTAAATTGCACTGAAATAAATTATGAACCATGAACTTAGAAAGTACATATAATTTTTGAAACTTTTTTATCTGAGGTAGATTACTTTTGTATTGACATGTTAGTTTCATGAATGTCCTTGGCTTGACAAGTATGCATGCACTTATACTGGAATATAATCAACGTTTTATAATAATTTGAGGTAGATCATCTATTTTTATATCAATCGTCATCATATGAGAGTTAATATAAACACATTGAAACGTGCTTGTCTAAATGTTAAAATTATTACTTATGAAGCAATCATCAAATGACAACAAAAATTATTAGGCTCCGATTTGTCTTGATCAGTGTTGTCTGGCACATGACAGAAGCACCACTGCCTTGAATTTGCAAAAACATCAGCTTAATTACCACAATCATTCATCAAAATGGTTTCAAGCGAGCCGCAATATTATGAGATAAAACTGTAACTTTACACAATACACTTTCTCTTTAATATTTGTTTTATCACAACAACATTTTTGGAAAATGATGTATATTTTTATTTGAATTATAGGGATTAGCCAATTGGATAGTTGTTGACCAAATGTACAGAAAAGGACAACATAGCCATAATTTGTTTACAAGCATTACCTTTGGAATAACATATGTTTTCAAGCGGTCACATCTACAGTCTTAACTACTAGAAAAACATCATACGGTTGGTCAGAAATGCACAACGACACTAGTATATTGATCAGATATTTTTGTGACTTCATTTTTGCCGTGTGTTGCAATAAACATTGTGTCCGAATCAAACAAGGCTTACTTTATGATTTATGATATTCTTATTTTATATTAAGTAACATATTTATGGTGAATCCCAAACCCTGCAATTTTAATTGCGTCCCCTCTTGCCTCAAAACACATTCTTTGAATTTAAAGGATGACATGGTTCTTTATTTTGCCTCTGTACATTAGATCTTTGAACCCAAACTCAGGAGCATGACAATACTCCCTCATTGGGCCTCCACAAGTTAGACAACAATTTTGTCGAAGATCGTCAGTCATCTCAACAATTCTACTTGTAGTTTTTAAATTGTGAAGCAATTTGATATTGTTCTCGGTACGATTTAAATGGGATTGAAACTGGATATGATATGAATGGAAATTTCTTCACTTACTTAAATTTGAACATGTATGATTTAGCTTACCCTGAATATAGTGATTCTTCAAACTTGTAATATTCATGGGCTATATCAACTTCCTGACATTATGTTTACATGCAGATTTATTCAGATGTTACACATGGTGACATCACTGAATAAAAATGTTTAAATTACACGGTAATAAGGACAGCCAAGGTAATAGGACGTACCACTTTGTGTATACTTAGATATATTGGTGTCGATTTTTTCGACTCGTCTAATTGTTTTCAGGCTGAATTTTCCTTAGAAATTAGCTTCAAAAACTTCGAATTTCTTTGTATTTAAGACTTCAGCCTGCCACATAAGTACTAGACCTGTGAAATTCTGGTATGGGGTGATATATTCTGCTGCGGTGCCCTTTCAGTCGAACAAAGGGTCAAAATTTCAACAGGTTCATCTATTAAACATTTAAACCAAGATGAACAAAAATGTTCCCTTCGACATTATTCAAATCAGCTAGAGCCACACTTTTACGCCTTTTGTCAAGATTGGGTCTTTTTCTTTACTTGTTTTTGTTTGTTGTTTTTCTCTTTTCTTCAACGAAGTTGGAAAATTACAGTTCTAGTTTCCATTCGAAATCAATAGATCTTTTCTTATGTCATGGTAACTATCAATTGCTTTTTTCACCTTGTTGAAACGCCAGTTATGTCAAAATAACTTTCATATAACTTAACATCGTTCATCAACTGTTCCATATTTTTTACATATAGCTTTCTGCTGAATCATGAAGCATGATGAAACTGAAAATAGAATTTGCGATAAACTACTTCGATTTTCGAATTAATAAATTGAATATGAACGGTTAACAGGTATATACTCGAGTAAAAGCAACAGCAATTGCAAACATTTATTTTTGTAAACAGAGTAAAACCGGGGATATGTCCTAGGTAAAACCCACGAAGTATATGCTTTTATAATACCAGAAAGTACAGTAAATGTATGCTATGTGCGAAACGATACTTTTTTTGCAATTGAAGCACATAAACCATATGTGCTATTACGCAGGTTTTGCATGTAAAGGAAGAATGATAGATCTTTAATTGTCTGTGTTATTTAATGTTGCGATGCCATATATCTTACAGTTGTATCAATTATGCATGTTTGGGGATTCATTTGCGTTTTAATTTTAATTGTAAATGACGTTTTTGCGAAAACAAATCACGGTTCAACGGAAAAAGTACACTTGATCGAAGAAATGCAGACTTCACTATACTGATTAAGATAAATCCCGAACACAAAAGTCTAGGGGCTATGACCAAGAATGCAGAGGAAGGGAATTTGAAAGACTGCTTATATTCTTGTTGATATTTAAACAAAAACAACAACGACGACAACGGCTGTTTAAAACAAAATGTTCATACAAACTAATGCAAACTCAGATAGATGTACCAATGTCCTCAGTTCTCACAAACAAAATCGAATTGTATTCGTTGAAAAATCAACGTAATGCTTTCAATATCTGAACTGTAACGTGACAACCATCCACTGAATTGATGGTTAATGCTGTTATTGCTGTTGACTTAATGTAAAATGACTTCGTTTTGATTTTGTAGGACACTGGGTAGATAACAAGTTTATATATATATATATATAGAATTGCGTAATTGTGAAAAATATGGACATAGGTCATTTCTGTCTTTTATATCGTGTTCTTCTTTAATACTGTTACTTGATATATTTGCTAGATGAAAGATTATTAAGACAGAAAGTAGCATTTGGTTCAACATCAAACTTCTTCTTCTTGGCAATGAGAGGGTCCTAATGTCTCCACTAGAATGCAGCGGACAATTTGTTTTAAAGCTTGATTTGGAAAAATAAACTTAATATGAATTAAAGTTTACTATTATTAATCCTTTTGCATCTAAGTTCTTTGAAAAAGTGTTGACCAAAGTATCGGTTTTGTGTTCATTGTAAAATAATGAAGAAGAAGTAATTTATTTAGTCATCGCTGATTTAGGATTAATCAGGTGAAGGAACATGAGCTAAAGGAATTTTGTTTCTAATACGTATTCCGGCTGAAACATTACAATTCATAACCTTCCATTTGATTTGGTAAATAAAACTGTATCATATTTCATGTTCGCTTTAATTTTAAAAGCTATCGTTCCAAAATAAATTAGGAAATCGAAGTATTGAAAGTATCGTAGATTAAATAATATAAGTCGATCCAAAATTGTTCGCCAGTCGACTCAAGTAAAGGAAATCATGGCATGTTTTATCGTACAAATATTGATTATTTACAGAATAACAGAGAGTATATAGATTATTATTGAATTTTTATTATTACTTTTTGATCAATAATGGGAGTTTAAAAAAAGAGTCGGTGCATGCAGACACGTGCAGTCTTTTTCTCGTCGCAAGGTTATATAAACCCAATGTCATATCAACATGCCATCATATACTCACGTCAGAATGAGATAGTTCTACAACATCACCGGCATATAAAGCGATAGGTCCATCTTCATCTTGACTTAATATTTTACTTACATTCTAAAGTCATATGTTAGACACTCGCGTACACAGAATGAACCAGCTGAAAGATGGCTTTTCACCTTTGTGCTCCTTTGATAATCGTATCAACAACGTGTCAAAAAAGTCCGTCTCCATTTTTATCGGATTGGCAGCTACTGTCAGCAAGTATACATATTTTGTATCAAGAAGAAAAAAGAATGTATCTGATCGATTCCAGAGATAC
Organism: Megalonaias nervosa; assembly: GCA_016617855.1. NCBI lineage: Eukaryota > Metazoa > Mollusca > Bivalvia > Unionida > Unionidae > Megalonaias > Megalonaias nervosa. The sequence goes on from JAECUM010023548.1 coordinate 33,842, forward strand.
ATTCCTCCAAAACCTTTTACCCAAGAACACTCAAATTTAAAACCATCCTAGTCGAACTAACCTAATTTGTCATTTGCTATCAAGTAGACCTTGTCACTTAGAGTACCCACGTAATGAGTGTGTGTGTGTGTGTGTGATTTAGATTTTTAACGTAGCTTTAAAAAATTTTCAGTCATATCGCTGCGATGTCTGCAGCGTGAAAGTTTATAGTGATGTCAAGTACTGGGGCATCATGCCGCAGACATGTGCATGATGTTCCACCCAGTCACATTATCCTGACACCAGGCCGACCAGTCCTAACACTAAACTCTTAATGCTGAGCACCTAGCGAGGCAGCTGTTAGTACCAGTTTATAAAGTCTTTGGTATGACTCGGCCGGGGTTTGAACCCACGACCTCCCGCATCCGAGGCGGAAGCTCTAACCACAAGGCCACCGGAGCGGTCCCCAGGTAATGAGATCACATTCATAAAGTCTCGCGAATTTTTTATTCGATATTTCTGGAACTAGTGGCCTTCTAACCTTGAAAGCGTCAACAAATAAGATTGCAGCTCTATTTGCAAAAAGAATCAAATGGCTTGTAATGCAATCTGGACAAAAATTTAAGAATGTGCATCCGTCAAATTCATAACTTTAAATAATTTTGGTCAGTATGTTCGCTGTAAATGTCGCCTTCTGTTATCACCAACTATCTGCAAGTCTCAATTGACGATCCCCAACAGAATTATGTCTCTTTGGATCAGTCTGATTAATTTCCTGGCATTTTCTAGCAGTATAGTACTAAAACAGGCAACAAATGGTAGACTGTATATGATTGTTATATGGCCTGAAATAATGAACTTAAGTACTCAGTTTAACTTCACCTGAAAACATTACCCCAAATATGTAAGACATTCCCTGTATCGCTTGCGGATTTGAACAAATATGGATTCTAGTCGCCATAGAAAATTCATGACTGGATTTGAACAAACATGGTTTCCAGCGTCTACTAAAAGCTTACCGTAGAAAATCAATGACTAGATTTGAACAAAAATGGATTCAAGCGTCTGCTAAAGCTTGCCATATAAAGCGCATGACTGGATGACTAAACTGTGTTCTCTACAGCCAACTCTCGCTCGCTGCCCCCCTCTCTCTCTCTCTCTCTCTCTCTCTCTCTCTCTCTCTCTCTCTCTCTTCTCTTCATTTGATAAAAGCCAGGATTACATTTTGAACATCATATGATCATGCGATACAGGGGCTGTCTTGCATATATGGAATAGTGTTTCAGCATCGTTTGGTTTACGTTTGTAACTATAAACATCACAGACAGTGTACTACAATCAGCATGCTTTTTAAATACGCGACGAGTATGATGATTATATACTGGACAAAATGAAAAGCACGAGGTACAGTATGAGTATATTGATAGTAGGATGTCCATGTAGGATACGTGTGTAGGATATGCGTGTAGGATATCCGTGAATAAAAGAACTACACATAGAAAGTAGACAAAAAAGACACTGAAATAACAACTTACTAGAGTTAACTTCTTCAAATAAGGATTTGAAGCTTTAAAGAGATAACCAAATAGTAATTGGGTGATAACAGTTTCATTCATACAAAGTTGAAATGTTGCAAATCGTCTAGAGGAATATTAATTTAAAACTAAAGTCTAAATTTGAGAAATCAGTACTGTAAATATTACTCGTCAAAGATGTCAGGAAAAATTTAGCTCTTCTGAGTAGAATATGTGGTAGTAAGATTTATTTGACATGACATTGATACTAAAGGCTATATGTATGCAATTGTCATAAATTATCAAAGCGTGAACACTAGATCAAAGTGAAGTATCTGGTAGTGTATTTCGTATGTCCCAAAATGCGTTAACTTTAAAGTTGTTGTGGCTAAAACTTTTGAAACATTTAGGTAAATCATGGTCATTTTTACATAAATATATCTATCTATGAGTTATGGAAAAGTTAACAATAAGTTCATAATTGTATTTAACTGAGATAATTCAGAGTTTTGCATATAAAATTTAACTATTTGACCCCAACAGTTAAGTTAAAATAATTTAGAAATAATTAAAATGAGAGGCTTGGATTGTTTTGGTGTGCAAAATAATATGTGCCGGACATATCATTTCACACAGGCAACTTCGAATTTCAATTTCATCTAAATACTTTAGTTTGTGCATACATAATTAGATGAGTGGGTTTAAGATTTTTTTTAAAAAAGTCCGTCTCAGTAAATCTCAAGAAATGCATTGATATATGCTTGATAAGAGATTATTTAACTGAATTCAAGCAATGAGTCAAGTGTTTTCCTATAACCTTTTATTTGGAAAAGCCAGTCATTTTACTGCGAAAAGACTATGACACAATCACAGGACTGGAACACAAGGACATCAAGAAACATTGACTTGGTGTTAAGAAAATTTTTTATGTTTCGACATGCCCAAGAAGTACAGTGGTAGTAACATATAAGTCGAGTTCAGCTGCAAACTCAGCTCAGCCGTCGCATAATGTGCCGGAAGAGGTAGATCCGTGCAGTTTGTTGGGAGTAATAGAAACAACACAGACCCTGATCTGCTGGCAAATAATGCTACTTCAGATCAGGGTCTCTGTTGTTTGCAGTTGGAATCGTCTTACAATATATACGGTAAATTACTGAATATGATATTTTTAAATATCACAAGGCATTAGAACAGCTTTAAAAATAATTTGTTTGTGCTTTATGCTGATTGTTTCAGAAAGGAGACATTAGTGTTCTTTTCGCCGATAGGCAGACACTCATTCTTTTATTTGTGTTACGTGCAGGCTCGTACAAAAGTAACAAAAGAAAAGAGTTAAGCCAACAAGTTTTGTAAATTTTAACAAAATAGTTTATTTCCCTAGAAAACAATGTAAAAACAGGAAATAGGACTGACGGTTTGTGAATATAATCCAAAAATTAATCGTAAAATTGAAAAATATAAGTCCTATCACTAAACAGTTCTAATTGAATCCAGGTTCGAATCTCGATGAAATACCAATATGGAGGCGATGACGTCAGATGAGACCGGTGTACAAATGGCAACAGATCCTCAATTAAATCACAGTTTATGTTTCCGTTTAGAATTCCAGAATAAATTTCCACTGAATTTCTTTCTCCCAGAACTTTTATAAATATGAAGCACTTGTTTAGTTTTCTAGAGAATAAATTATTAAATTCTAAAAAATAGATGAACGTCAAAACAATCTGGCATCAACAATTGAAACACCTTGTACCTTCAAGGTGTAAACATACGACTGAATAAATTTAATACCAATTGGCTGTTTTAAGCCTCGATTTTAGATCACATGGCAGCTCACGTGACAGGCTACGTGAATTCTAACTTGAACAGCGCAATAAAAAAAAAAAAAAAAAGAAAAGATATTTATCACGTAGCTAGAATGACCCTATCTAATAATCAAATTCTCACACTGGAAACAAATTAAAAAAGAAAGGCTGTTTACAATTTAGCTAACACGTGGGCCGAAATGACCTTGGTAGTAGCCAATCGTTTTAACTTGATGTTTACAAGATCTATGAGCTAAAAATTGTGCTGACGTAACGTTATAATCTAATCGGGTCAAGCCAATTTTCCGAAAAAGACATTCAAATCCAATGAAAATTATCATTACAATAAAATGTAATGAAACAAAAATAAAATAATAAAGAATTTTAAAACTAACACACAAGCAATTTAATTACATATACGTAACATTTGAAAATGGATAATACCATTTGCATGCCTTGTAAATTAATGTAATTATCCTTCCAGTGCACAACTATTCTGGATGCGTGAAATAGTATTTATTCGGACCTCTCCGATGGCCTATTGGTTAGAGCGTCCGCCTCGTATGCGGGAGGTTGCGAGTTCGAAGCCCGGACAAGTCATACGAAAGACTTATAAAAATGGTACTAACAGCTGCCTCGCTAGGCGCTCAGCATTAAGAGGTTAGTGCTAGGACTGATCGGCCTGGGGTCAGAATAATGTGACTGGGTGGGACATCATGCCACATGTCTGCGGCCTGATGCCTCAGTGCTAGACATCACTATAAACTGCCACACTGCAGACGTCGTAGCGGTATGACTGAAATATTGTTATAGCTACTTTAACAATCCAAATAACACACATTATTTATTCGAGGTATTGCTACCTAGGATTTATCTTTACGTGCATTTTATTAAATTCTTCATTAGGCAGGCAAGATGTTTTAGTCTGTACAAATTCGATTGCAGACAGACCTATTCAGTAGAGCCGGCATGTGGTCTTTACTGGTCGCTAGAAGTTACGGTGGGTGAGTTCCTAATCCATCTTACTGTTAACTTGAAATCAATTCTATGGTCGGGCTGGTGTTTAGACATTGGGGTTCATGTTTATTATATATATTCTAAGCCTCAACTGTCTAGCTATTGAAATCTTACTGCTACATTAAAATCTTACTGTTACATTAAATGAAAAATCGCTAAATGAAATGGACAGGATGAATACCAGATACCGAAGATTTAGAGACCGATAATTGAGGAAGCATCTTGATTGGGGGAAGATATACTAATTTACATGATGGTAGAATCTGATGATTACACTTTGAAGCGTTTATGATCTGGAAGAATTTCATATACATATTTCCATGAGCTTGTTGAAACAAAAATACAAACAAAAACAAGAACATCAAAATGCAGAAGACAAGTAAAGAAATAATAATTGCAGAACGTCGAAAGAAATACTATGCCAATATCAAGGAGCCAGATATGGATAATGAATGTGTCATAGTCTACGATCGCATGGATTTAAATTAATGATATCTATAATCATTTTTAGCTATTGATTGAAGCGAATTATTACAAGACTTAATTCGAGTTGCTGATTTACGCTGATGATTACTACATTCGTGATATTGATGTCAGCGAATAATCACTAGGCCAAATTATTGCCGTTTAATTAAGCAAATAATAACTAGGCCAAGTTTGTGATATTGAAATCCTACTACTTCAATAAATGGCACGAGAATATATCCCGAAACTAAAACACAAAATCGTTCAACATTTGCTATTATTGTAAGCGACAAAGGAATAATACATAGACAGCTGTATCAAGTATCAGGAAAACGTCGTGGTTTTGAAAGATAACGAGTTTATAGAATGTGGAAAATCAGCGTATTAGAACATAAAGAAGTTAAATCATACATGTCACGCCAATTTTCTATTGAAAGGGGTTAAAGTGAATTGGGTGAAAAAGTAGATCCCCAAAAATCACCTTTAAAAAATAAAATTGTACGTATGACAACGTGATAAGGCGATTACAATATACAAGCAACGCTCAAATGGGTGAAAGAAAACATTGCAGAAGAAATGAAAAGCTTAAAGGTAAAATGTATATGGCCGATTTTCACTATATTTCCATAAAGTAGAGAAACAAATACAAGATTAAAGACAAGATCTTGAAGAACATAAAATAAAAGGAGAATCAAATGGACGTTTATGCAGTCTTTACATCATTGAGACCTTTCTCACATTTCTTACAAAATTTGTAATGTAGCTATTCACACAACCGCTCAGTCATCAATATATATTTCCTAACATAATATTCAATATGTCCATAAAAAACTTGAATCACAAGAATTATTAAAATAAACAGTAGCGCACTAACGGGGAAGGTGGACGGGGCGGTCGTCCAGGGCGCCAGAGTTCTTGGGGCGCCAAAACCTCTTTGGGCTATCATCGTCGCCATTTACCGTTAGTACACCACTGAACACAAATAATCAAAATAAGTTGATATGGGTATAGTCATTGAACCATCTGGATAAAGTGAAAACAAGTACCCCTTTTACAGTGCTATGGCATACAGAGTTTGGAGAAAGATTTTTTTTACAGAACTTGACAGGTTCGACATTTCATGCGCCAAAGAGCAAGAATATTTAATGTGCATGTACTTTAACTAACGTTGCATCTATACAGAATGCTCTTACTGTATATGTTGTACTAAACAATGCACATCACGTACACAAATTTGGATCAATTGCAATTGTATCAGTTGGTATCGTAGAAACAGCCTTCACTGTCAAACATGTAAATAAACTGAATACATGCATTACTAGTATGCAACATGAATGATAACACATTACCGACTTTCTGCAAGACATTAAGCATTGCAATTCCTACAGAAAAGGTCTCAGAAACAAACAGGCACATAGAAAGCATGAGGTGAACTGTTTGTTTGCATGCTGTGTGCACCTTCTGGGAGAATTCCAGTGGTACTCGACTCTGTCGAATCGGATCTTTGGTTAGCAGTTTCTAACGTCTCTATGTATTACATCCAAGGTTCAGTTTTGTCTGGTAACAAGACGTCCACAATTAAGTGGTATGTCCTGATGTCGGACATATCGATGGGTACGGGGCAATTCTAGTATTTATTTGATAGACATGTTAGATGGTGGCCCTATCTTGTAACCGGTTATATTTTGTGTCAGCCATCTATTCAGACCGTTTAAATGGTTTCCAAACATACGTGGTATACGATAGTTTCATCGTTATTTGTCTCTTTGTACATGACCTAGCCAATACCAATCAGCAATATAAAGTTTGATATGGACAGTGCCTCATCGTATTGGCGAACTTTCATCAACCTCCCTCTGGTTTCATGATGAATACAAATTCGTATGACTTGTATGTTTAAACTCTTTCATGTTATGTCTGTCACATTCTGTAATAGTATTATATTTCAAAACCTCGACATCTTTGATTGCTGTGTATTCTTTCTCCGTCATTTCCTTTAATAGAATGATACTTTCAGTATTGTAGCATTCTGTAATCTTTATGTATTGTACTTGCAAGATTGCAATAGCACGAAAGAAGGGGCTTAGAGTGTACAACGTATTCGACATTCCTGTGTTCAAGAAACCTCTTTTACAAATGCTCAGCGGTCTGATTTCCAACTTACAAATGTTTTGTGAAAAAAAGACCACGGTAGTTTAAGTTATTAGATTGGTCAGACGTTGCCATACTTATCAGCTTTCAGTATAACACTACGTCATCCGGAAATAAATTTGACAGTCCATGCAATAAATTACAATATTTAACTGGAAATACTAGTACACATTTAATCAGACCAGTTCATTTGCTACTTTTAGTTCGTAATATAAAATAATTTTATTTGTTTGGGTGAAGTTCGTCATTGACCTATTGTGAAAAAGAAAAATAAGAAAGTCTGAACCTTAAATTAGCAAGTATCTTCCATTGGCTGAAAAGGTATTCCATTTTAAAATAATATGGTTTATTTTCATGTTTTGAAATAAGGTAAGCAAAATCATGAATAGGGGATAAAATGCTGGTTGCACAATTTGAATGTAAACTTTCATATATTTTATAGTTCAAACAGCCTTGTTGTCTTATATACGATGCACCAGGGTCCGATAGATTTAAATAATAGTATTAACTGATTTACTCAATGATTCCAACGAATTTTGTTAGGGTGTGGGGCGATGTGTTTATGTATGTATACATGGGCGCCCGCAGCATGGGTCAAGGGGGGTTACGTGACCCC
>JAECUM010023549.1:0-54190 GCA_016617855.1 Megalonaias nervosa
GGTCAGCATTTTTTAAATAGAAATTACCCTATTGACATCATTAATACTGCTTTCCAAAAGTATCTTCTCTTACGCAACTTGAATCGTTACAATGTAAAATCAAAAATAGAAATGAAGATATCATTCCTTTTGTTATTGAATATAATTCAAGTTTGCCTAATATAGGTAAGATTATAAATAAATATTAGGACTTATTAAAATTATCATGTAAAGCAAGTGTTAAATCGCTACACGAAAGCAATCCCACACTTGCTTATAAAAGGCCTAAAAATCTTAAAGATTTCCTAACTAATTCTAAATTAGAAAAAACATCATATAAAAAGGGATTATCAACTAAATGTAATAGACCTAGATGTTCGCACTGTTCTTTTATTAATGAAAATACTTCTTTCAATAGTAATAATACGAAAGAAACTTTTAATATGCGTTGTGATACTAATTGTGCAACATCAAATGTTATTTATTTGATCACATGCAAAAAATGTAGCATCCAATATATTGGACAAACCAGTCAGCAAATATCTAAACGTATGAACCAACATAGATCAGACATAAAAAAAAAAATTATATCGATCAATCATTTTCATCTCATGTTGCCGCACATTTTAATAAGAGTTCCCATACTTTGCAAGATTTCTCCTTTCAACCTATTGTTATAGCTGATTCTGAGATGGAACGTCTGCTAAAGGAAACCTATTGGATTCACCGTCTTAATACGGTATATCCAAAAGGTCTAAATTCCAAAACACTATACGACATTCATTAATCAAATTTTTTTTATAATTATGTCCCCTGTTTACAATTAGTTAAGAATATTTTTATATTAATTTACTGAATAACTTGACTAATGAAAGTATAAACTAATATCATAAAAATAAGTTTAATAATTTTTTTTTTTAAATGAAAGGGTATTTTAAAATTAATTCTGAGTATATTATGGTTAATTATTTATAAAATACTTATTTATTTTATGATTATAAGTATTATGCACACCATAATGTTTTAATAATTTTTATTATATAATTAGAATTCTGATAAATTAATGAACATTAGTCAATATTTTTTATATTTTTTTTTTGTTTGTTTGTTCTTCAACTATGCTTATACATAATAAAAATATTAATAAAACTGTTTATCTCTATTTATCCCTAAAATTTATATATATATATATATATATATATATATATATATATATATATATATATATATATATATATATATATATATATATATATATAATATATATATATATATATATATATATAATTAGAGGGAGAAAGTTTAGACAATTACCTATAACATATGTGATTATGATTACATCGATTGCATCGATGCGATAAACGTTATTTAGTACATTCACAGGCGTTCATTATCTTTGATTTAGTAGTTCAACCCATCAATCATCGTGCCCTTGCCCTCGTACAAAGATAAGGAGTCACCCTATATGTTCGCTAAACATTTCCAACCCGCTATCGTTAGGTTGGAAACTCCAAGCAAACTCTACTTGTTGATGTAATTAGTGTCTGAAGATATACTCGCAATTCATATCGAACACCAGCTGTATGATTGTGTTTATACTGACCAGAATTTAATTGAAATACATTCATTTCCTAATATGTGTTAATGCCATTTATAGTACATTCATAATAAGGAATAAATAACTCGAACAAAATCATACACCTGCTGTTTTTGTCTGGCCTTGTTGGTGATGGTCAGGAACATGTTTCACTTTGGTTACTGTCTGGCTGTGTTTAGGACTTGTTTGTGATCGTGCGACCTGGCTGTTCCGACGGAAGTGTAACCAAACCTTACAGTGGCATAGGAAGCCTTGTCATGGTGGTGGATACGTGAGCGTTTCTAGAAAATATTAACACAAGGAAATGCATCCATTAAATTCTTAATCTTATAAAAACATTTGTTTCTTCTTTATGGAAGTGAAACAATAAGAATTTCAATTAGGTGTAAATTTGTGAAGATTTTATTTATGTCTGATTAAACTAAAGTTGTTTCAATGACTAAACAGGAGCACCTTTTTGAATCATTAAAAATCATCAAGAACAGGGTCATTTGTTTAGGTGGCCAAAACGCAGAACATGAGAACTCTTCCATAGGTTCGTTGTAAAATGGATAAAGAAGCAATAGTACAGTTTTTAAAATAACTTAGATACTACATACATGTGCCATATAATAAGAAAAATGAAGAAAGCAAATATGAAGAAGCAAGTCAAGGTACATAAAGGGGATAAAGATAAAAGTATACAAGGCAACAAAAGAAAAGGGTTAGAAATGTATCCCCACGATTGGTCCCATCAATGTGACGAAATTGAACGCCCATAATATCATTACATTGTGTCTTTAAACAAACGATGCACCATTATTATAAAGCCTCGTGACTAAACGTTTCCAAATTCCAGTTTCAGTTCATAAAGTTATTAGCAAGTTATTTAGCGGAATCGGAAGTGAACTTTGTTTAGTCCAAAAGGGCAACAACTATATTATTACACCAGTAGACGGTAAACGTCTGTTATATTATATTTCTTTGTGAAGTGTCGTACAAAATGTTATTTCAGTACGTGAAGTCCTTCTGAAAGTTAATGAGCAACATTTGAAGTGCTAAGTTATAAGAAAAGCAAAGGACATAAGTAATTACAATTTTGCCCCGACAATAGATGATCGCACAAAATTTGTTACATAACTGAAAATAAGCCTTGCCTATGTTCTACCCTATGCAAGTATCATTCTAAATTTATTTTCGATCTTTGAATTGTGTCAAAAGCATTCAACAAGTCCGTGAGAAAAATAGCATATATATATATATATATATATATATATATATATATATATATATATATATATATATATATATATATATATATATATATATATATATATATATATATAATGTAGATGTGGACATTCGTTAAAGAAATGAAAACCAGATGCACTCAGATTAGATAGAATACGACTGACTTGGATGTTCATCTACTAAATGGATCTGATATTGCGTTGCAATCTATTCAGCGAAAGGGGACTTTACTTTTTTTTGTTGCTAATAGCAACGCTGCAGGTAATAATATTTGTTGAACGTTTCCAACTAGTTAACCTGTTCGTCATATAGGAAACTCACAAAACAAGCATAAAACATTTTGGAAGGTTAATGTATTTACATAATCGTATCCTAAGAAATGAATGAAATATGTAACGAACTCTGTTCGTTGGAGAATTATTAATTTACATATACCCTTGAACGACACGTTCAACCTAGGCAGTATTGAATCCAAACAAATAAAGTCGACTAGAGGGCTCAAAGGAATTTGGGCGTGGTCTAAAATGTAAGCGAGAAGAGGCGGCATCTGTACAGGAAAACATCACCACGATTTCAGTTTGATGAAAATTCTGGACGAGTACAGACGCATGAACCTGACTAAGATTAAAGTGTCCTAAGATAGGGAAACATTGTGTTCAAACCAATTTGAAAGAAAGTCCACTTTGAGAGTCATATTAACGTATCTCACAAAGGGAAAATTAGATTTGAAATCTTCGAAAGAAGCTTCCAGGTTGCAAGCACTAGGACTGCACAATAGCAGAAGGAAAAGGAAGGATCGGTCAAGAGAGGAAGGAATGGGGAAGGAAAGGATGAAATAGGAAGACATATAAGGAAGGAGAAAGGAAAGCAGGAATTAGAAAGAAGTTGAAGGAAAGATGAAGAAAGGAGGAAAACGTACAAATGAAAAGAAGGAAGGAAGGAGAAAGATTAAAGCAGATGTGTAGATGGGACAACACAAAGAATAGTGAATCTCTTTTATTTAGATAGTAAATTCCGAATGATGAATAATAATGTGTTAAAAGGTCGATTGTTTTTATATTGTATTGATCAAAATTTGAAACGTTTAGTTTGAATATGTTTATTAATTGGATTTGTACCATTTTATAATAGGTTTTTTTTTTTCTATTAATCTTGATTTGTTATATGTATTTGTGGTGTCAACTTCGCTGACCGGGGGCTTCAAATTTGTTTATGCACTTCGTCTGCAGTATTACTTGTAATACCGTAGCTGGATCGTGACACATTACAAGGAACATTTGTAAAATCTGTGACAAAATGAACCACATAAAGTAATTGCTTGAAAATATAGCTAAAAGTACAAAAGAAATTTATGTATGTGCGACTGGCAAGGAAAAGTGTTGACGACTCGGTTTCAAAACTGGAACGAGTCTAGATATATAATCTCAGTTTTGTGACTACAATAAATTACATCTTTGGTTAAAATGTTACATTTGAAATTGAACGGATGACATCAAATATTATGGCTGAGTTGCTGTCGGATATACTTAGATTATGATTTCACAATAACGTCAACAACAACAGCAACAACTACTATTATTATTACAATAATAATAATAATAATAATAATAATAATAATAATTAGCATTAGCTTTGTATTATTATTATTATTATTATAGTAATTGTACAACCTTTTTCAAATTGTACAATTGTCGCATTATTACAGAAGGAACGTGCCATTTTGTTTATTTGGGATAAGTGATCGACTGCAAGTGGGGTACTTTTCATTTTGTGTGCCCTTTGAATAAAATTTTTTTTCTTTTTTTTTTTTAATGTGTGATGAGATTTCACGTTATTGTAGAAGGATTGCGCCATTTTGCCACCCTGCGAGAACTGATCGACTGAGTCTGAGCAACTTGGATTGGATTTTTGTAAGACTTGGTATAATTTAATATAATTCGAGGGTATGCATTTTCTCTGTTTCTCCAAAATGACATTTTCCTCGCTGCTTGTATTATCAGATATGCTTTTGATTGGGATAGTGGTCCTATTGTGTTGACAGGTGTATATTTGTTCGTTCGTATTTGGAATGATAACCATGAAAACTGGAACCCAAAGAATTAAATTATGGTATGTCATCGTAAAAGTAGCTTTTGGAAGGTTAAGGAATTACAGTAAATATCTGCTGAGCCATTCCCAGTTTGCCTCAGCACTGATTACATTATGTTTTCCTTTGTTCGAGTTCAATCATATTTCTAGGGAATGATACAGCATGCAAGGATCTTAATTGGAAACCTCTTGGGAACCAACTATGTCGGATTGATCTAAGTGTGCCTTTCGGCTGGACACAGACAATGCAGATGTGTGCTGATATAGGAGGACGACTCTTGTCATCAAACATACCATCGTCGCATATGAAAGAAAATTTGACATATTGGTTGGGATTTCATCGTATTGGAACAATTCATGGGGCAAACGGTAAGAAAGAATTCGTTATAAAATGCGATACTTTTTGCAAGCATATCCATTTTCAACAAATAAATGTTGTATAGGTATGTTTAACTAGAAATGAAACATAATCTTTAATTCTGAAAATAATAAATTTCTTTGTTCTCTCTGGTGAATAATGAAGAAATATATATAAATATTACAGTGTTATACGAATTCATAGATAGAAGTTAGAATTAATTTCAAGAGAATTCATACTTATCTAGAGAACGTTCTGGAGGGGATGAACTGTGTAATTGTGTTATCTATATAAATTCAATAGGTCCATATATATATATATATATATATATATATATATATATATATATATATACATATATAACGCATATATATATATATATATATATATAAAACATATTACACATGGCAAGCACAATATGCAATGATATACCACAAGATGTATAAATTTTTCATTAAAATGAAACGAGGCTTGCTGAGCTTCCTTTTAATACAGCAAGTGGTATATCATTGATGCAGCGTACATACTATACATATATTTTATTTACATCACATACAAATACACATATTTTCCCTCTGAAAGTTAAGATGACTACAAGCAACTGTGTTTTGACCGAGTGAATGAACTCCTCACATCCCTGCCGAGTGTGTCCGCTACTAAATGTAGTTTTGTTCCTTTTACGACTTAACACACTCACCCTTGCATATTGACAAGTTGATTGTTTTCTTTTCGTGTTTATCTTATATTCACAATGATTAATCAATATAAGACACAGTTATGATTTAAGCATGAAAGATGGTTTTAGTGAAAAAAGTAGATCATTACAAACACTGAACGCTCAGCCATTCACGTACCCAGGCTTGGAAATAAGTGTGGCGTAGAAACTATGCGAACTGACGAACCAACAAGGGCCAATTAATCTATTTAATATATTTGCAGTTGATCTAAGTCATTATCTGCTTTAATCAACATTACTACCGACCATACAATTCTTTCTCTCTCTCTCTCTCTCTCTCTCTCTCTCTCTCTCTTTTCCTTTGGTAGTGTTGACTTAAAATTTATCATTATTCATAATTCCAGAGAAATCGTCCTATGACAAAAGCGTTAATTCTCTACGCTGGTTTTTTCATGGGTTTTTGACCGTACCTTGCTACGATGGTCCTGAGAGAGAGAGAGAGAGAGAGAGAGAGAGAGAGAGAGAGAGGGGCGGCCTTTGAAAATTTTCATATTTAATTAATAATAATCGATTTTTCAAACATTGTCATGGGTTTAATAAGCAAAAACAACAACAGTAATGCTTTAGCTACATTACAGTATGTGTGACTTCTAACCAAGAAATTTACCGCCTATTGCCAACAGCCTATTGCAACTTTGTATCACTGATTCAATAAAACACTGTAGATAAATCCCAGGTAAGGTGTACACATACCGTTTCGACGAACCATGTTCTTGTAGGTTACTTGGTGTAAGTTCAGTTTCAAGGTTTTCATCCCGCCCAAATTCTTTATCTCTCTCACTACAGATGTCTGCGCATTTTGTCCCTTATGCATGAAAGGGGAGGGGGAAACATAAAGCTGAACGTATTGCGATGAAATCGTGTACCATATTAAATTCACTTAGGAAACGGGGATTATTAATACTTTGTATCGTTATTGTGGAAATTTATCATTTATCTATAGGCCTAGAATCAACAGCACACATTCTCAAGAATGTTTATATATGCGTATTATTGCGCCATGGGCGGATCACACATTGGTATACCAATAGTACTGGTATATCAAATTGCTTTATATCAACATTTTAAAAACCATGTTATTTTTAATGTATGTGGTATAAATATATTTATTCGTACATTTGATCTTGATCTATAGAGTATTGCTTAAATTATGATTGAATTAAAATTTACATTTTTAAATTGCAACATATATATATATATATATATATATATATATATATATATATATATATATATATATATATATATATATATATATATATATATATATATATAGATTTACAGCTTGATAAGAACGACACGTATTGTGCAGTAGCCCGAAAAGTGCGAGACTTAGTATTGATTGAAGGAGAAGACTGTCTTAAAAAGCATGCCATTTTATGTCACGGTAATTTTCATTTATTTCAATTATTATTGTCATGCATAATTAATTTGTATTGTTTGTTAGTTAGTGTGTTTTGTTTTTAATATTCATTATATGCTACGGATAACCGTATTTTGGACTTGGACTTGTCCAAAATTAAGTTCATTTTCTACCTGACCTGAACCATTGATTTGTTTCAAAATCTGCAAACAGCTAACACATAATAGTAATTTCTCTAAGAGTACGGGTTAACTATTAGGATTATTACATTGACCTGAGTCAACGACATAGTGTTTGTCATGTTCTTTATAATAGTAGTAACCGACATTTTAATTATAATTAAGATTTTTCTAGAAATTAACTTTTGTCTTACTTCCTGGCTCTTCTTGTAGGTCTGAATTTTTCTTTTCATATAGTTTTGCTCACTAGAAAATATATATCTTCGAGCTATAAGATCAGAGCAGAATCAGTTGTATTATTGTTGTGTCCAGTATTTCATTTGGGCTGGAATTTATTTAAATTATTTAATTCAAATGTTCTTTTCTGGAAATATAAAGTGCTAAAAAAACTTCATGCAAATAAAGACTTCGATTTAATGCTAAACTCAGATAAGGATATATTTTTGGATTGTATTATTATGATTCAACAAAATACGATTGGAACATCCCCACGACACATGCCACTACAGGCATACCAATACTTTAGCGTTGGATATTTTGGGAATACCAATACAGTCTATTCAGAACTTTAATCATCGGAACTTGAGCTAGAAATTCTATGATTGTTTGGGATTTATTTCGCAATACAGGAAGTCCATTGTAATGTTTCATTTTCTATTCTAGGGATATAACTAATGTGTTGATTTTTACAAACCTTGTTGCTTCTCACTCTTTTTTATTACTTATTTTAATACCATATTTACGTAATATTATGCCAAACGTAGACTTTAACTCTAAACAATTAGGTTTTGTCCTGTAACGCGACGGCTTCGAATCCCCGTATGAATATCGCACAACACCGGCACAAATAGTCAGAATATGTACCCCATTGACTGCAATATGAAGCAGATTATGCGTTTAAATATGAAAACATACATTTCAAGATACCCAGAATACGTCATTTTTACATTTTTTGTTGATGTTAAACTTATTTCTGGAGATGAATCTTAGCATTGAGCCGCATGAGTGTTTCATGTCGACGTATGTATGTATGTATGTATGCATGTATGTATACATGCATGCATGCAAGCACGCGCGTACGCACTCACGCATGCATGTATTTATGTATGTCACTCTACTTATCGAACATAGGTCAAACATAATTTTGAAGCCGAGACGAATTTTGAGATATTGAATTCAAATGAATACATTGTAGCATTCTGATAAGCTCACGAAAAAATCAAGTAGATAGATAGATAGATGGATAGATAGATAGATAAGCACACAGACTTGGTATGACGCACGTTCACTGGGCTGGAGTGGGATGATATGAAGCTATATCCTACGAAAATGGCAACTATAATTCTATTCGAGATTATAGAAAGAGATAGAAGCGCTTCTCTGGAAAAAAAAGAATGGACTCAGTGACTGATAGACTCTCTAGTGGCATTGATGGATACATGTCAAAAGACTTTTGCTACACCGTATAAACTGTCCCTTAAGAGAATTTCTACAGATGGTTGTTTGAGAAGCAGATATGGGTACATAAGTTCTCTCTGGGAAAGAAAATCTCATCTTGGCTACACAATGCTTGGCAATATCACGCATGTATTGCTCAAAAGTCAATCTTACAACACAATGAGGTAAAGGTAACTAATGTTCATTGTAAATATATAGTATAAATCTAATATGACTAATTCCACGAGCTTTGTTTCCAAAGTTCCGAAATCCTGCGATTTAAGGTTAACTACAGAAAATTCCCATGGATGGTATTCTATATTGACCAAACATGATTGGTACAATGTCAAACCTATCGCTTAAAAATCGCGCTCACAAAACAGTGGTGTAAATACTTGTCTTTCCCATATATTCATATATTAGGAATCATACATGTTTATACACTTATTGTGGAAAAAATATATGACGGTAAACGACTTAAAATTCCCATTATATCTCACCTGTCTTGTGCCTCTAACGGAGCCTGAGAGTTGATGTTCGTATCACATGACAAGAGTCCAACGGAGGCTGAGAGCAGCTGTTCATATTACGTGACTTGCGACTATAAACAAACAAGTGCTCTTGCTTCTTATAAGCCATCATATAACCAAATATATATTTTTGTCAAATCTACAACAAATGAGCGAAACGAAGGTTTATGCAAATTGTGGACATTCTATTAACTAGATAAACGCTTCAAAAATGTTGAGGATTACTCTTTCAAACATTTTTTTAAAGTTTCTCTGTCTTTAGTGCTACTATAAGAAGTGAACGTACCTACATCAACATCACTACTATTACTAGCTGCGATAATAATAATAATAATAATAATAATAATAATAATAATAATTAATAATAATAATAATAATAATAACAGGATGATGATGATGATGATGGTGATGACGACGATGGTGAATTTAAATGTTTATATTAGCGAGAGTAGTTGTAGTGGTAGAAGTTGTTGCATAAACAGCTTGTTTACAAATTATAGATGTGATATCATGTTTTAATCTCTTACATGTCTTCATCTCACTTAGGAAAGCTACAATGAGATTCAAATGTTCGATTATATCTTACGTAACTTGTGACGGTATTTATAAATCATGTAATATGAGACTTATTGCCGGAAAGACATATATTAATTTACATCCTCTTTGTTTAATGATCCTTCAGCATATCAAGGCATACAAGTAGTGTAGTGGGGCACTATAGCGTCACGTAGACCGTAATGTTAATTTTATGGGGTTGTACCGTAGCGTCAAGATTTATAGTCTTAAAAAAGCACCCTGGGGTACTACAGCGTCAATGGGAATTTAACATAGGGAATGTATAGCGACAAGAGGAATGAAACAGGTAGGGTGACGTCACGGTACTGGACACTTGCAACAATGTAGCAAGGACCAGTACCGTGACGTCATGCCACCTGTTTCATTTCTATACAAAGTGTGATACATTCGCGTTTGTGTCAGTGATTAGTAGAGTATGTTTAAAAACTTTTTTAGGCAAGAAAGAATAATTTTTTTCGAGGCAGTGGAGTGGCCCTGAAAAGGGCCGTTGTTTGTTATGTTAACACCATTCCGTTAACATAGAGGGCATCGCATAGGTCTTCTTCTCTTTCTCAAACTTCGTCTAACCTCTGGTCCATAAATCAGAACTCGCTTCAGACATCCTTGTCTTTCCAAATAGGTCCTTCTTTTCCAAACACTTGTCTCAGTGATCCTAACGATTCTCCATGATGATCTCGCATACATGGGTAAGTCCGTACGAAACAGCATCGACGATACCAGAGTAGACGATTCAGCGTTGGTCCACATCTTTGTGACGAGGAACAGGTGAAGGGAATGAAGTGAACCGCGTTTATTTATAGTGGAAGACCGGATCGAAACGGATTGACATTGTTCACCAATCCCAACACGCGTTACAAAATTCAGTCACTTCGCGGAGTCTGTCTTCCAATCCGAAGAGAGTTACCTGTGACGTCACATTCCCTATATAGGTGCGCTAGCGTCTGTGCGCAGTGCATCGATGAGACATTGTTTTGTGAAACATGACGGAAACTAAGAAGACAATGAATTGGGGTGCACCAGCTGTGGAGACGAGAAGAGATGGCATAGCAGCGGCTACCAAAATTAACACAGCGCTACTTCCAGAAGAGACCGATTTCAATTGGGGTTTATTAGATTTTCTCTCTTCGCCACCTTCTCCTTCTTTACCACACGTCAAGGATTTTAAACAAAGACAGAAAGAAGAATTGGAGAATTTTTTACAGCAGCAGAAAGAGGCAGAACAAGCATTTATCCTTGAACAGCAACAGCGAGAAGAAGAGGTAAGAAGGAAACGACAGGAAGAAGCAGCAGAGAAGAAACAAGGTTTAGGAGAGAAGGAGGACAGTGAACCTCAAACGGTAACGGTACTCTTGGACATTTTGGCCGAGCTAAGAAGCCTGAAACAAATTTATCAGACTTCTTCATTACGACCCAAGAGAAAAAGACCTTCCCGAGCGAAGCAGTCTAACCCTGTTACTACACCGGAGATACCACCCCTAGTGATTTCTACCAAATCATTGACAGGAGCAAGTCCCGAAGTAGGCCTTGGCTGTGGCAAAGACTTAAGGCAGTTAAAGTTGATTGCTTCTCGTTCCTAAGATTGTTCTAAGAAAAAGACAAACACCCAACGATCCTTTTCAGGGCCACACTTCTTTAGAAAAGAGAGACTATTCCTTTTGCCAAAATCAATTAAAACTATAAAAAAAACCCGTGGTTTAACCCTATGATATACGTGTTGTGAGTGCATGAGTGTAGACCCTTATTATTCTAAACAATCAAACCCAAGAGACACTTATGTTTTTTTTCAGTCTGGTCCATTCTGGTGCAAATATTTACAATTCAATGTCACAACACAACATAACACAACACTTTTAAAAAGTTCATAGACTTCTTCTGTGTCTTTTTTCTTCTTTCACTCTCTCTGTTTTCTGATTTTCTTCACTTTCACAAGTTTTTCCTCCTCTTCTTCCTCACTTTTTTCTCTTCTTCTTTTCTTTCCTATCTTCTCTTTCTGAACGTGTCGGGGTTCTTCCTTTGCCGAGGGCACCTCTTCTTCTTCCTCCTCCTGCTCCTGTTGTTTCTTAGGGCACTCTGAAGACCAATGTCTTTTCTCTTGAAATGATAACATGTATCTTGACTTTTGTCTCTTCTGACACTGGTCTTGCTTTTTTGACGGTCTGGACATTCTGTAGCCCAATGCCCTTTCTTCTGACAGATATAGCAAGTATCTTGACTTTTATCTCGAAAGGAGGGAGAGTAGTCCGTCGGCTTGTCTGAACAAAACTTTCGTATGACACCTCGCAAAGCTCTAATAAGAAGTTCGATTTGTGTGGGTTCTTCCATCGTGCTGGTCGGCTTGAGAGTGAAATGAATACTGAGTGGGAAGGCACCAGCCCTTTATATATGCATTAAGAATAACATGCATATATAGGGGTCCATGGCGTTTCAAATGTAGTCATTTGACTTTTTGCAGTCAAGATGAAACGATCGGATCATTTTGTAAAGACAGGAGAAGAAAGTAAGAGGCAGAAACGTGATTTATCGCCTCGCACAGTAGCTGAAGTCTTAGCTCAAATTCATGCCAGCGATTTTGAAGATGAGATGAGTGAGCAAGAATCTAGGCCCAGAGAGTCTACACTCAGTCAAAGTCCATCACCACCAGTAAACCCTGAAAAGTACTATCACATTCGAGAGACGGACAAACGCTCCTCCAGAAAACTTAGAACTACGGCCTACACGTACGCGGTGAAGTTTAAAGATTTCAAGTCCGACGTACCGTTGGAGAAAGCAGAAGGGTTCATCACTGATGTGTGGGATTCTTTGTTAACCACACTAAAACGGCAATGTCAAGCCAAAGAAGACGATCGGTTGAGACTTTCTATTCATCACGACAGTTTGAAGTCACCCGTTTGGATCGAGTTTAGCAGCTCAGCAGAATTGACACCTTCCAAAGTCATCGACAAGATTCAACACGTGCAACAATCCAATGACAAATTTCACATCACAGATGGAAAAGCGACACTGTTCATGACCCACGTGTCTCTTCCCCAAGGGACGGGACGCAGAAAGGTGATCCTGGTAGAAAATCTTTGCAGAATCAAGCGCAGCCTGGTTCAAATTAACAACCCTCAAGACCAGATGTGTTTAGCCCGTGCCATCGTGGTGGGACGAACGTATGCCGACAAGAACGACACGGCAGAATGGAAAAGAGCCCGGCAAACTATTCGACAATCGGGCCGACCCAAACAACGAAGAGAAGCAGAACTCCTGTTACAGCAACCGGAACTATCCAAAGACACACCCTGTGGCATTCCTGAAATGAAAAAATTGCAAGACGTCTTGGCTCCACCTTGAAAGTGCACCCTCAAGAAGTGCGCGGACCTCTGTTGTCTCGAGGCAAACATTTCAAAGACGGAAAATACAATTACGTCTATCATCACCATGAACATTTCGATGCCATCACCAGTATCACTGCATTCCTGGGATACAGTTATTACTGTGAGAAATGTGATTATGGCTATAACAATCGAGAGCAACACAAGCATTGTGGATCGAAATGCTCAGGATGTTTAGCCTCTAAACCGTATCTTGACGAAGGACAAGAACGAGTGCATTGCCCAGCTTGTCAGCACACTTTTGTCAGTCCAACCTGTTACCAACAATATCTGAAGACGCAAGGTTCACAGCAGAAAAGTGCTTCTCAGCTCCTGAGATTGTGCCCTACTTGTGAACAAGGCATACGTACCAATAATGCCAAGGCGCACGTCTGTTCAGGAAAGAAGAGATGTCACATTTGTCGCCAAATCGTGGACTTGGAACACCAATGTTACTTTCAAAAATACCAACCCCAACATGAAGAAGAAGAAGATAATGACCAGAAGAAAGGCCATTTCATCTTTTTGGATTTCGAATGCATGCAAGAGACTGGCATTCACATTCCTAATTTCTGCGTGGCTCACCGAGCGTGCGAGAAGTGCATCCAAGAACCTATCTTTAGTTATTGCCCTCACTGTAGTAAGATTCCTGGAGGACGTGAAAAAATCCTTCTGGGACCAAACACGCTGACCGATTTCGCCCAATGGATCTGAAACCCTATCGACAAGACGTGGAGTCAAGAGGACATCGAACGTTACGGAGATTGTCATCGCTATGCCACGGTGATGGCTCACAATTTCTCGGGATACGATCGACAATTTCTTCTCAGATACTATACGGAACAAGGCAGCGAACGTCCGAAAGTGACTTTGAACGGAGCCAAACTGATTTTCATGCAAGTGGGTCAAGTGCAGTTTAAAGATTCGATGAGTTACTTGGCCATGCCTTTGAGTCGCATGCCTAAAACGTTTGGAATGACAGAAATAGACAAAGGCTATTTTCCCCACTTTTTCAATACCGAAGCCAATCAACACGCCGTTCTACCCCATTTGCCTGAGGCTCACTACCACGACCCGGACAACATGCGCAATGAACAAGAAGAAGCTTTCTACGCTTGTTACCAGACTCACGCCTCGAACCCCTTCAACTTTCAGGAAGAAATGTTAAAGTATTGTCGTTCCGACGTGGACATTTTACGGCGTTGCTGTGGAAAAGTTTGAGAATTATTCATGGAGTACGGAGGGATCGATCATTTGAAAGAAGCCTGCACTATTGCCAAAGCGTGTTCCTTAGTGTACCGCCAACGATTCATGCCCGAAAACACCCTGGCTGTCATCAGTCCTCAAACGACCAACTTTGTCAAACGTCAATACTCTGTCAAAGACCTACGCTGGTTACATTACTTGTGCGACAAGGAAGACAAATGGATCAAACACGCTCGTAACGGAGGAGGCGCGAAAGCTATCGGAAGGTATTCAGTGGATGGTTGGGACTTAGAAAACCCCCAGATCGTGTACGAGTTTAAAGGCTGCTTAATTCATGAATGTCCCATCTGTTACCCTCAACGCAGCACTAAAAATCAGTTTTTACAACGAACCATGGAAGACTTGTACCAGACCACTTGTCAGCGGCGCTTGAAGTTAGAAGAGCAAGGATAACAAGTGGTAGAAATGTGGAAACAGGAGTACGATCACCGTTTGAAAACCGATCCCGATTTTAAGCGCATCGTGGAAAGTTACAAGCTGGTGGATCCACTGAACCCAAAGGACAGTTTGTACGGAGGACGGACGAATGCCACCTGTTTGCTGTACCAAGCCGACGAAGAGAAAGGAGAGGAAATCAGATACTTGGACGTGTGTTGGCTGTATCCGTACGTGTGCAAATACTGTCACTTTTCCGCAGGGCACCCGCAATTGCTGACGAAACACACTGACCTGGACAACATTCGCCAATACGAAGGATTGATCAAATGTAAAGTGTCTCCTCTCACGTATTTGTACCATCCCGTTTTACCTCACCATTGCCAAGGAAAACTGATCTTTCCCTTGTGCCGTACTTGCGCCGAAACGTGCAACCAAGACCAACCTTGTCAGCACACTCAGGAAGAACGCGCCTTGATAGGAACGTGGGCCAGCGTGGAATTGTTCAAACCTCTGGACTTGGGATACCAACTGTTAGAAGTGTACGAAATTTACCACATTCCCAAGACTGAAAAATACCACAAGGGCGACGAGACTCAGAAAGGCATTTTCGCAGACTATGTGAATGCCTTTTTGAAACTGAAACAAGAAGCTAGTGGCTATTCTTCCTGGTGCGACACTCCCGAAGACCAAAAGAATTCAAAGAGAAATACTGGGAGCAGGAAGGCATCCCTTTAGACCACATCGAGACAAACGAAGGAAGGCGATCGTTTGCCAAATTGATGTTAAATTGCTTGTGGGGTAAAATGGCATAACGCCCGTGTTTACCCAAAACGAAGTATTTGACAGAACCTTCTCGCTACTTCCAGATGATTCAGGACAAAACCACATACATGAAACACGTGGACGTCGTTCGTGAGGACTTGATCTTAGTCAATTACGAAGAAGAACTGGACTTTGTAGAAGCGGACAAATTTGGAAATGTCATCATTGTGGCTTACGTGACAGCCCATGCTCCTTTAAAACTGTACGAAGCTTTAGAACTGTTAGGAGATCGTGTGCTGTATTTTGACACGGACAGTTTCATTTACATCGATCGCCTGGTCAACCTCACCCTGTCATCGAAGGAGACCGTTTAGGAGCCTGGACGGACGAGCATCCCGACGACAAGATTATAAGTTTTGCAAGTGGCGGTCCCAAAAATTACGGCTACGAATACCGAGACCCACAAGGAGAAGTACACACGGAGTTTAAAGTGAAAGGATTGACTCTCAATTATCGCACCAGTCGACTCGTGAACTTTAGCGTGTCGAAAGAATACTTGCAGTCTGGACAGGATAGAAATTTTAAAGTGACCACCCACGAACCGCACAAGATTGTACATTTACCCACACACCAAATCGTTAGCCGACCCTTGGAAAAAGTCTATCAAATCGTGTACCAGAAACGAGTACGGCTTCCCAATCACTTTACTTTACCGTACGGTCACGCCGATATTGGTCAGCCTATAAAAAAGGATAACGTTCAAGACCGATAGTTCATTGTGACTACCATTGCCAAGCGAGAAACACGAATCCTTTCAAACATCAAGTATCAAGCAAGAGCAAACTGGAGTGCGATGCTGTGCCTTGCGATGGCATGGATGACGTACGCTATGACCTTAGCGATTCAGTACCACATCATCATGGGAACTTTGCTATACTACTACCATACCTACCATGGAAAGTGCTGCTGTGCGTGTCAAACCTGACGGATGCGAAAGTGATGCCACTTGTTATCGTACACCTTTTCACTTTGCTGGTTTTCATGGTGGATGTCATCCTTATGAAACCATTTGGCTACCACCCTACGGATGTCATGTAAAACTGAGCACACCCCTACATATTTCACCGTACCCTCATCGAAGTGAACCTGCGAAAGACGAATATTCGTTCCCTGTGCGTTTGCCTGAATATTGCGACTATGAAAGTCGGATCCAAAACTTCCGAGGAAATTGGCCAAAATATCTGGGAGGACCTACCCCCGAAGAATTAGCTAGAGCCGGATTTATTTGCATGGGCGAAGGGAATACAGTCAAGTGCTTCAGTTGCGGTGTGTCACTTCACGAGTGGGAGAAGAAAGATTGCGCTTACCTGGAACATGCTCGATGGTCTCCAGATTGTCACTACCTATCTTTAGTGGGACCTCGTCATTGAAGTGGGCATACCATGTCGTGCAAGAAACCAGCTACGTGGCTAGGAGTCAAACGTTGGACAACCCCTAGACAAGTATTTAAACCCCATCTTAAAAATAATCTTCAAACATTACCAAACGAATTGCAAGAGAAGATCTACAAGGAAATTTGGCTGCGACTAGCCAGAGCCAAATCTCAATGTCTGACTGTAGAACTTTTATGTCGAGAAATTCACAAGAGGAAATTGACAAAAGTCAAAAAACAAGTCAGATTTCTCTGGATCAAGGGTGCGTTCTTCCGATTATTCCGCTTTAGACCATTTACATTTGAAGATTTTATTGACATTCTTGACCGATTCCTGGAATGGCAGTGGTCAGAAATTACTCACTTTCGCTTTAGGAGAAGTGTTTGGCTGACATGGTCAAGGATACTTTACAAGAGAACATTCGTGGTTTGCCTGTGGAGTTGAGAGTTCGTCAAAATACAAGTGAAACGGAAAAAACCATTGTATCCGTTACGTCACCGATGTTTGAACCACTGGTACCTGAATGCTATAAGAGGACTGATTCTAATGAAAGTGTTCCAGTGGTCAGACATTAATGAATCGCGTGAAATTCATAAATTTTTTGGATGCCACTCATTCAACTTACAAGGTGAACCTAATACACCGAATTCCAACGGATGAGTTAGAGGATTACAACAAATCTTTACAAGAACAATTCTTTCTAGTTCAAGAGGAAACTTCTGTGCGCCGTGTGGTGTGTGAGTTAGTGACTAAACTTTTTGGGTACGGTACTAAAATAAAACCGATTCTGTTCAAAAAGTACACTTATTACCTTACACCAGAGAGGGTATAAAAACGGAGTACCATGTCACGACCTTTATCATTCGTGATAAAACAGATTCAGTGGAAAGAAATCAATGACACTATTCAAACGGTAGAGGATTACGATCGTCTATTACAAGAACTGTGTCCATTGAATTGGGGTCGACGTGTAGTGTGTGTCTTAGTGACTTGCTTTCTGGAATTTCGTTTACCAGCCGATTCCTTGTGGACTCTGTACAAACAGTACATACCACCCAAAACATGAAAGTGGTCCCTTTAAATGTACACGAGAGACTTATTCTGCTCAAAGCTTTGCGCTTTCACCCTGACACTTCTCAACCTCTACGGGAAAACAAGATTCGTCAACTTTTAGGAACTGAAGATGTGTACGACGACGTGTGTGTAGCTTGTGATTTACACCCTCACTGGAAAGATGTACGTGACTGGAAAAGTTGGGGTTTTGAGGCTTGGACAAAAGAAGTGGCACACTATGCAAAAGATTTGTGATCCTAAAAAATTAAAACGTTCAGTGAAAAAAGTAACTTTAAAACCAGTGTTAGTGACAGTGCCAGAAGGAGAAGAAGTCGTGACCGAGGGAAAAAACTCTTCAGGACAGGACCGTGATCGACATCCCCGAAAGGCCATTCCGGGAGGACTCTTGTGTGACTGTGCCAATGAGTGTAGAGACTCTCAGAACATTACACACTAACCCTACGATTTCACCTCTTGATCACCACAAATGTTGCACAGAGACTTGTTTATATTCCACTATGATCGTTTTGAGGTGTCTTTTATTCATGTACTAAACCATTTGGCTTTTATGTATTTTTGTCTTTCGTGTTGTTCACAATTAAAGATGACAATGAACGTGTCCTGAAAAAAGTGTAAAAACTCTTGTCTTGTATGTCTTCGTGTCAAAAGTAACTTTTCTTACACTACTATGGCTACCTCTACTGTCTCTGCTCCCTCTTCCTCCACTGTCAAAGTCATTGACGAACACGTAGATCGGACTAGTTGGGAGGCCTTGTATCTTCGCCATCCCTTTAACATGATCATTGCCGGACCTAGCGGTTCCGGCAAAACCGAATTTGTCAAACGTTTGATCAAACATAAACATCATTTGATCGATCGTCGACCTCAACGCATCGTGTGGTGCTACAAAGAGTGGCAATCGGCGTACAGCCTTCTGCTAGAAAGTCAAGGCGATTCCATCGTCTTTGTGGAAGGCATTCCTGGCGAGGACGACGAGATCGTGTCTGACCATTGTCAAACTCATTTGGTTATTTTTGACGACGTGATAGGAGAAGACGAAGAAGAAATTAAACTCTGGTTTACGCGCAAAGGGCATCATCGTAATGCCAGTGTCATTTACATTACCCAAAATTTGTTTCAACAAAGTAAAGCCCATCGTACCATCAGTCTTAATACTCATTACGTAGTGTTGTTTAAAAGCCCTAGAGATAAATCGCAAATACAAGTCCTAGCCAAACAGTTAGGGACGCCTTGGCTGACAAATGCGTACGACGATGCCACTCAAACCCCACACTCTTATTTACTCGTGGATTTAAAACCCACCACTCCCGATTATTTGCGATTTCGTACCTATCTGTTTCACCACCGGTGCCAAGACGGAGGGCCTGTTGTGTACACGTCCCCTTCGTCGACTTAATCACAATCACCAACAAAAAGTCTATAAAAACCTCGGTGATTTGGGGTCTGTCTCACACATCGTCAACATGACGTCCCTTCAGTCTCATCTTCCCATTAAATTGATTCGTGCCTTGTACGGTATTAGTCGCGAAAAAAAGTCCACAGATAGGTGCTCGTGGCTTAGAAGCTAGTCTCCAAGAAGTCTTACGATAGTTTACGGTGACATCAAGTCAATTACTGCAAGGCGTCATTCAGATTTCACATCAAACCAAACGTTTTTTTTTTTGTTGAGAGAAACAAAGTAGCCATTGACACTCAAACCAAAAAGCAAATCATTTTGAAACCTGGAGGAAGCGGTTCTCTAGGAGGTGTCATCATTCGTTCCCTCTTAAAATGGGATCCTAATGCTCCCAAAGTCGTTCTCAAGAAAGAAGCCACGCCCAAACGTACCCAGAAGAAAAAGAAAAAGAGAAACGGTGTCAAGACCAGGTCACAGCCTCAGAAAAAGAAAAAGAAAAGTCCACAGAAAACAGATTCTACCCGCAAGAGAGCGTCTCCGAAAACTTCTCCTCCAGCGGTGACACCCTCTTCCTCTTTAGCGGCAGTGGCCGCTGCTCACAAAGTACCTGCCCCCAAAATCAAAGTCCAAGAGAGAACGGATGTGTGTTACAGAGTTTACTGGATTTGTCCAAGCAATAACTGTCCCGATTTAGTCCGTTGCGAACTCCTCCACGACGTGTGTTGCCTGTCATCAAGTTGATACGACGTAAAGACAATCAGTAGCGACGCATTCCAGTATAAAAAGACCTGAGGCAATCAATATGGATCAGTGTTTTTGTGGTGCTAAACGCCCAAAGATGACCCCTCTAAGAAGTACACACCGTTACCATCGTGTTCCTTCTTCGGTCCCGAAAGGAAAAGGAAAACGAAAAAGACAGTCCCGTTATCCTAAAAAGCGCTTAGCCAAACATCGACGTCACCCTCTGCAAAAGACACACTCGTCCAAAGAAAAAAAAGAGAAGCCACCAAAGGGGAGGATTTTACTTTGATATGGATAAGTTAGTAAATAATTTCGCCACAACGTTAGAGAACACGTTCTTAAAGAATCCAAAAAGATAAAAGGACTTCAGTGTATGTTGTGCACCAAACGATATCTCCTCATTGTCGTTCTTCTGTCCAGAAAGGAAAAAGGAAAAGACATTTTCATGATCCGAAAAAACGCTTAGTCAAACATAGACGTCACCCCCAGAAACGGCACACTCGTCCAAAGAAAAAGAGGAGCCACCAAAGAGGAGGATTCTATAACGATTTTGGAAAACACATTGTCACCTTTATGACGAAGCGATAGTCCCCCGAAAAAAGGATAAAAGACCGTGTGACAAGTCATCGACGTTAGTGTATTTTTTGCTGTGTACCACGGAACCAACGAACCAATCGAGAAAGATGTCACCCCCAAAAAGACATTCCTCTTCTGCCCCCAAAGAAAAGAAAAGGAAAGGACTGCCACCTCGTTTAGCGAAACATTGGGATATGTTCTCCGTAATGTCCAAAGCTCCTCCACCCATGCGAAAAAAACTCATTCAAACTGCCTCCAAAGACGTCATCGATACCGTGTGCGAATGTTGTCTGAATGTCTTGAAAGGCACAATACCTTTGTCTAAACACCATAAAGAATGCTTAGCCAAACATCGACACATTCTTCGCGAAATGGTCCAAAAGAAAATACCCATTGGTCAAAAGAAAAAGATGTTGGTGCAACGTGGAGAAATTTTGCCCTTTTTACCCATGTTACTGAAAGGAGTAATGGGTACAATAGGAGGACCCTTACTAAAAAGAGTAATGGGAACAATAGGAGGACCCTTGCTGAAAGGACTATTGGGAAACATCCTGGGAGGATGAAGATAAAAAGGTCGAAGAAGATAAAAGAGACCTCTGGAGTCAAACGATCTCAGACGTGATCCTTGAAATCCAATGGAAGGACGAAAACTAGCTTTAGTACCTTACAAACGATGGATGGAATACCATCGTTGCCAAGAACAACGAACCCCGTATTTACCTCCCAATCCTCATTTGACCGAGATGTCCCAGTTACAACAAGAATTGCAATCCTTGATGGATCGCGGCGATTTGTCAGAAACGGAAAAATCGCAACGGTACTGTCAGTTGTTGCAACGACTGCAACTCTTTCACCAGAAAGCTTTAGACGAAACAGCTCTACCCACTCTGAAAGATTTTAAGGCCCTGATGAAAAGTTCACCACCACCACCACCACCACCACAACCACTACCACTCCCAGTGGTCAAGACAGATGCAACCCCACGGATGCCTGAGGAAGAAGAGGCAAGAGAAGTCTTTCAAACATCGTCAGATGATGTCCACTCCACCTTCGACAGAAGTGAAAAAGAAAGAAGGGAAAGCAGAAGTGAAAAAAGAAAAGAAGACCAAAGCCATTCCATTACCACCACCACTACCGCCAAAACTACCTTCGACTTCTACTCCTGTGGCACATCGGACACGAAAAGCCGTTTCTAAACCACTTCAGAGTACCATCAGCGAAGAGTGGATCACTTATTAAAAGAATGAAGAAATGGAGAATGTGTTAGCCAGCATTTATTACGATCCATCCCATCCTGCAGATTACGGAGGAGTTCAGAAATTGTATCGTGCTTCCAAAACTCGACTGAAAAGTGTTCGTTTACTTCAAGTGCAACGCTGGTTACAAGAACAAGCCACGTACACCTTACACAAACCCATTCGACGAAAATTTCCAGACGTCGCACCCAAGTGGAAGGCATTGATCATCAATGGCAAGCCGATTTAGCCGATGTCTCTCATTTGGCCACCTACAATCGTGGCTACAAATATTTGTTTTGTGTCATCGACGTCTTTTCCAAATTTGCTTAGGTCGTGCCATTGACTTCCAAATCGGGCAGTGAGTTAGTGCGAGCCCTCAAATTGGCGTTGAAACAAAGTGGGCGTCACCCTCTTTGATGGCAAACTGACAGAGGCACCGAATTTCTGGACCAATCTTTCCAAAAAGAATTGAACAAACGTGACAATCATTTTTTCACTACCGAGAATCCCGACACCAAAGCCAGTATCGTGGAACGTTTTCAACGCACCTTGAAAGAACGCATGTGGAAATATTTCACGCATCAACACACTTTCAAATACGTTTTACCACACCTCGTCCAATCGTACAACCAATCTTACCATCGGAGCATCGGACGTGCCCCCCAAGAAGTAAGTCCCGACAACGAAGTGACCGTCTTCGAGAGTCTGTTTGGTACGTCCCCGACAGTGACTGTCCCCAAGAAAGGTGGAGTGTTGGCATCAGGAGAGTGGGTGCGCATTGGCAAAACCAAACGCACTTTCGACAAAGGTTACTTACCCAACTGGACTACCGAATTGTTTCGTGTCACCGAACGTGTGCGTGCCGTCATCCTCCCGTCTATAAATTGGAAGACATGAACGGGGAAGTGTTAACAGGAACGTTTTGCTTGCCCGAGTTACAACGTGTGACCATAAAGAAGACGACATGTACGAGATTGAAAGTATTCTCGATCGAAGAACCCGAAAAGTGGGAAAACAACGTGTCAAAGAAGTCAAAGTGCGTTGGAAAGGGTATCCGCCCAGTTTTGACTCTTGGATCGACACTTCGCAACTCATTGACGATAAAAAGAAGTGATCATCATGCCCTTCAACACAGCCTCAGCTACTACAGTGACCTCTCCTTTCCACAGTTCCTCTCTGCAAGATCTACAAAAGCAACCCTTGTGGGTGTGGTGTGGAAAACGTGTGCCTAAAACGCAAATCGTCTTTTTCTGCCAAATCTTGGTGGTGTATTGTGTCAGCGGTGCTGCCATTGCCAATCTGAGTTTGCAACAAGGAGACAAACAATTGTGGACCATTTTACTTAGCAGTTGCATTGGTTACCTTCTTCCTAATCCGTCTCTGAAATATTCCTCTAACGGAAACAACAACGGGAGCCTTTCGTCCAACGCTAGTCCCCCAGTCACCCTAACCATCTTCTTTTAGACACTCCTCTGACTTCCAGCACCCCCTCGGACACTAGAACTCTGGAATTATGAACAAACAATTTTACTTAACGTTACCCAGTGATAGTTCCATGGAGGTGTTTCCCAATAACACTTTGTGCTGTTACATGGCTAGATTACCTAAAGCCATCCAATTGGATCACGAAGCCCATTGGGAAGTGGCTTTAGTGGAAATGATTCACCCTATACAAATCCTAAATATTCTTCCTAATCAAAACACTTTTGCGGTGGAAGTTCATGACGAACAAGTGCAACAAGCCTTGGATGAACACAGCAGTGTAGCTGACTCTATGAAATCACACGACCCCAAAACTAAACGAACCACTTATCGGTTGAAAATGCTCTCAGGCTATTATTTTAGTGGTCAACATTTGGTGAACACTATTGCTGACAATTTCAGTCAAGTCTTTCGGAAAGTCTTGTAGAGACCAGAAAAAGTGTCAAGATCGATTGCCACAAAATAGCTCGTCGCCTACTCATCAAATTTTCAGAGGACAAAGTATTGGCCATTACATATTGCCCTGAATTGTATGACATTTTGGTGGAGACACTAAGTTGATCAAGACTGCAAACGAAATAACATCCGTGACCGGTAACTCGGATTTTGCGAAATAGTTTAGATTCCCTGTAGAAATGAACCAAGGACTGGATTTGATTTTTGTGTATTCCGATGTGGCGTGATGGGACACACCTCCGTACCGTTACTGCGTGTCATTCATTTCAAGATGGATTCTGCCACGGATGCTGACGAGGAAGGTGGAAACACCTATCACGTTCACCGCGAATCTGTAGATCCTCACTATTTGCCCTTCAGTAAGTCGTATTTCGACATTGTCAACATTACTATAAAAGGAGATCTGGGACAAAATATTCCATTTACCAAAGGGAAAGTCACAGTGAAGCTCCATTTTCGAAAACGATTACTCTAACCTTATGTCAGTCATGTATCCTGTGTACCGAGGAGTCGCTCGACAACGAGGACATGGTTTAGGAGATATGCTCAAATCAGCCTTTCGTTCGGTGGCTCCCGTTTTGAAACCGATGGTGACACGAGGATTGCACGCCTTGAAAGATGCCGCGTTGACGCACGGCAAGGAATTTCTCAAAAATGTCATCATTGACAAACAAAACCTCAAAGAAACTTTCTTGAGAGCAGGCAAAAATGTCTTGCTTCAAACGGGTAAAGACATTTTGGGCCGGAGAGAAACTCCTATAAATGTCCTGGGCGATGCCGAGTCAGACATTCCTGCTTCCCTGACGCCACAGCAAGGACAAGGCAGAAAATGACGACGAAAACACCCCTTCAGAAGACTTCACACCCCTAGAGCTAGAAAGACTAAGAAAAAAAAAAACTGTCCGAGAGTTAGACGTTTTTGATTATTAAATCAGAGAAAATGATGCACCGAGAGTCTTGCGCTTGTTCCATGTCGGAACTGAATCTGTTTGCCATGCCACCCACCATGATGACAATGCAAGAATCCCAATGGGTCGAATTTCATCCCGTCTCCTCTTTGGTGGATTCAGCTCGCATCGAGTTTGAAATCAAAGGACAACCCGAAGATTACATCGATCTGAATAGCAATTGCTTGTATTTGAAACTCAAAGTGATCAAAACAGACAACACCATTCCGGGAGACGATGCTAGAGTAGCTACCGTCAACAATTTCATGCATTCCTTGTTCAGCGAAGTGGATTTGTACTTGAATAACAAACTAGTCAGCAGTAGCATGGATACTTACCTTTACCAAGCATACCTGGAAAATCTCTTGACGTACGGAAAAGAGTCCAAGAACACTCATCTCGATGCTTGCGCAGTTTGGAAACCTGACACCGCAGGTGAGAACAAGTTTAACGACACAGCCCTGACAGCCGATGACGATCCTCACAATGTGAGCTTTAACGACCGTCGAAAGAAAATTCTGAAAGGTCGTAATTTAGAACTGATGGATCGTTTGCATTTGGACATGTGGTTGCAAGAAAAGTATTTGCTGAACGGAGTGGATATTCGCCTGAGACTCAATCGCAGCAGTGTCGCTTTCCATTTGATGACTCATGCCAACGAGTAACAAAGCCATCATCCAAGAAGCCAGACTTTACGTGCGCCGCTTGGAAGTGTTACCTAAAGCGGGAAACGACATCAGTCACACATTGAGCAGATCAACCGCCAAGTATCCGATACGACGCGTAGAAGTGAAAACATTCACCATTGCTGCTGAACTCCGATCCAAGATCGAAGATCATCTGTTCCAAGGACAGTTACCTAAACGTTTAATCGTTGGTATCGTCAGCAACGCATCCCTCAACGGAGCCCACGAACAAAATCCTTTCCAGTTTAAGCACTACAGAGTGTCCAATATCGAAGTCAGTCGCGATGGCAAGACTTTGTGTACCAGACCCTTTGAACCTAACTTTGCCCAGAAGAATTACTTGAGATCGTACTTGTCCCTCTATGAAGCTACGGGGCAACTAGGAACCAACGCCAGTGACAGTATTTAGTAATAAGATTATGTCGAAGGTTACACTTTGTGGGCCTTTGATTTCACTCCAGACCAAGGCAGCAACGAGGGACATTTCCACCCTATAAAATCCGGTCAACTGCATGTGGAATTTCAGTTTGCAGAAGCTCTCACCGAGACGGTCAACGTCATCTTGTATGCCGAATTCGATAATACCATCGAAATCAACAGTTTGAGAGAAGTCATTCTAGACTATTAGAAACAATGGAAGACTCCTATCCCTCACTGAACTGTAGAGAATCTTTGGAAATGGAATGAGAGGATAGCGTGAAAACAGAACCCCAAGACCAAGACAAAGAGGACGAGGTAGTAGTCAAGTCCAGATGGCCAGAACAAGAACAACATTTAGTGTCCTGTTTTGCCAAACACCTGGCGGATAAAATTACGGAATTGACCAAGAAATATTGTTATGGATGTCAAAACGATCATCTTAGTCAAATTCAACACGATAAATGTATGATGATGAGTCAAGAAGAAAAATTGGACGAGTATCTGGACGACGCTTGGAGTCTCATCTCGGAAGAAGCAGTGTTGCATGAGTGGTATAAAGGCTTGCGTGATCATTCCTGCCCTCCATTGACTACTCTAGAGATCTATCGCATCGAATCTCTCTTAGCCCAGAGTGCGGAGACAAGGCGAAGAAACGGCTACTTGACAGAGCGTTTCAAACAAAAAGTCAGAATTGAATTGATGACTTATCATTACCTGTGAAAAAAACAACACAACAAAAAATGGATACCTTGGAACTTTATTACCTTTTGAACAACAGTTCGTATACTGCTTCTGGAATCCTGTCGTGTGCGCTAAAGATGAACTACCTCATCGCAAACCTCAAGACCATCAAGCTTATGTCATCAACACTGACGAAAGTCATCTTCCAGGAACTCACTGGGTTGCCGTCTACTTCCCTCAAGAGGATTGTGTGGAGTATTTTGATTCGTATGGATTATCCCCTTTGGAAGACGACATCATTGACTTTATGAGAAGAAATGCCCAGACGACACGATACAATAATGTGAAATTACAAGGCACAGATTCCATGGTGTGTAGACAATATTGTGTGTATTTTCTTCATCAACGCAGTCTTGGATATCCTTTAGAACATTTAGTGACTTATTTTGATCGTCACTCTTCTAGAAATGATGAGAAAGTGGACCGATGGTTTGGTGACCATTATGGCTATATTTTATCTTTAGCTAGGAAACGTAGTGTACATCAATGGCCTCATGACTTCCATCAATGGAAATCTCACATGATTTCACAACGTTGTCAACCTTGTCAAAAATAATTTGTTTGATGTTATTGTTACTTGTTAATTGTTAGTAGTTGATTGTTGGTTGAATAAAAAATGTTGTTTTGAAAAAATGTGTCTGACGTTTGTTTTCAAAAAGCACTGTGAATATATGCTCTTTGACTTTTCTCTCTATCCCTCACCATGACATTCGCTATCATAACGTTCCGACACTAAAACCGAGTAGGGATGTTTTCCATCGCGTCCGCGTTTGAACCATATAAAGCGGGTTGGTCTCCAGTCTGGTCATCCACTGTTGACTCGTCAACATATGAAGATACCTTCCAGACTAGCCAACTGAACGAAGCAACGTCAATTTACATCGTGTCAGGCTAAACCTGATACCTGAGCCTGAAGAGATAATGTCAGGATGTTAGCCATAGCCAAAGACATGATAGATGAGTCTTCAGAGAGGAAATCAAGAAAGAACGAGAAGAATGGACAGAGAAGTACAGACTTCAGAAGCAGAGAGAACAGCTGCAACAACATCAGCAACAGCAGCAGCAGCAAGAACCAGACAGAGGTTTTGTCGACTGCCTTGTGGACTCCGAAGAATTCTCCATCTCTTTCCGCAGAAGCAGGCCGTATCGTATAGGAAAGAATGCTGCCAGACGGGGATGCAATCTTAGACAGTAATAAAAGATTGCCATCACTCCCCGTCAACAAAAAACATCCCTTTTCAGGGCCACCCCAATACTCTCGAAAAAACATACTAATTCAATTGCCAAAACAAATTAAAATGTTTGTATGTTGTTACGTGTAGGCTCGTACAAATGTAACAGAAGAAAAGAGTGAAGTCAACAAGCTTTGTATTTTCTTACAAAATAATTTCTTTCCCTAGAAAACAATGTAAAAATTGGAAATCAGGTCTTACGGTTTGTGAATATAATCCAAAATTTAATCCTA
The DNA here is from genome assembly GCA_016617855.1 of Megalonaias nervosa. NCBI lineage: Eukaryota > Metazoa > Mollusca > Bivalvia > Unionida > Unionidae > Megalonaias > Megalonaias nervosa. The sequence continues at coordinate 28,488 of JAECUM010023549.1, forward strand.
AGAATGAAAAATACAAGTCCTATCACTAAATAGTTCTATAAGAATCCAGGTTCGAATCTCGACGACGTACCAAAATGGAAGGCGATCACGTCCGATGTGGGCCTTGTGCAAAATAACAATTCCTCAATTGAATCACAGTTTATGTTTCCGAATAATTCCAGAATAAATTTCCACTGAATTTCTTTCTCCCAGAATTTATAAAACAGTACACTCCTTTGGTTTTCTAGAGAATAAATTATTTAAATTCCAAACACAAGTGAATTTCAAAACAATCTGGTAACCTATCCGGCCTTCTAGGTATCAGGAATATAACTGGTTGACGAGCGATCAGAAAGGGTTATATATTCACCCAAATTATCATCCCGTTCTCGCGAGACAGACTACGTGATCTAATAACACTTGAAATACGTAATAAGATATTTGCCAATTTGCACGTAGCTCTATCTAAGAACTAGACTGTCACTCTAAAACAAATATAAAAATAAAACATTGTTTATCCAGATTAACACATAGGTCGAAAAGGACCTTGAAAACAGCCAATCGTATTCGCGTAGCGATTACACTACCTCGGATCAAGGTAAACTAAAAATATTACTAATGTAATACGTTTTACGTCTTAGATAAACATAATTACTGAAAAAAGATTTTGAATCCCTACATTAATCATTACAATAAAATGTAATAAAACAAAAATAAAATAAAAAGAATTTTAAAATTAACACACAAGCAATTTAATTACATATACGTAACCCTTCCTCCCACAAAGAAAAAAGAAAGATTTATATAATAAAGCTTTCCTTTTACCATGTTTAAATTATACATGAGGTAAACAAATTACATTAGAAAATTCTTATGAATTATATACAGTGTATATGAAATAATATTTCTATACACGGGAAAGTGCATCTGCAATGAAATTGTCTTTTCTTTTGATGTGCCTGATGTTCAGATTATACTCTTGCAAAAACAAACTCTACCTTAATAATCTTCAACTTTTATTTTTCATCTTGTCGATGAGAGTAAGGGGGGGGGGTTGTGATCACTATACACAACAAACGGAGAAGGAGCTGAGCTAATGTAAACTTCAAAATGCTGCAATGCCAATATTAAAGCCAACCATTCGTTCTCGATTGTTGAGTAATTTGTTTGGTGCTTATTTAATTTCTTAGAGAAATAGCACACTGGGTGATCAATACCATTGCTGTCTTCTTGAATCAATACTGCTCCAACCCCAACATCACTTGCATCCACAGACAATTTAAAAGACTGATTGAAATTTGGAGCTGTTAGAACCGGCGCACTTTTGAGTATGGCTTTTAACCTATCGAAAGCTTCCTGACATTTTTCGGTCCAGAGAAACTTGTTTCTCTTACTTAACAAATTTTTCAGAGGTTCAGCAATATTGGAAAAATTGGAACAAAACTTTCGATAGTATCCGGCCATACCCAAAAGTCGCATTAATTGCTTTTTACTGACAGGCACAGGAAAATCAGAGATAGCCTTAACCTTAGCATCAATAGGTTTAACTTGACCATGTCCCACAATATGTCCTACAAAAGTTACACAAGCACGACAAAACTCACTTTCTGATAAATTGATTGTCAAATTAGCATCAGTGAATCTCTCCAAGAATTTCCGAATCGTGGCTAGATGTCCTTTCCAGGTGTCGTTGTAGATGATGACATCATCAATATAAGCATCACAATTATCTAGACCGGAAGTAATCATATTCATCAAGCGTTGAAACGTACTTGGCGAACCCTTCATCCCAAACGGCATTACTTTATATTGATAGAGTCCATCTGGAGTCACAAACACCGAAATTTCTTTCGCTCTTTCCGTAAGTGGAATTGTGACGTACTTGGCATTTCCAATTTTATCAATACAATCATCGATCGTTGGTAATGGAAATGAATCTGTTTTTGTCACACTGTTCACCTTCCTATAATCAGTGCACATACGGAAAGTTTATCCGGTTTCGGAACAAGTATGCATGGTGAACTCCGATCACTTTTATTGGGCTCTATGAAATCGTTCTCCAGCAAATACTGAATTTCCTTTTTCAAGTATTCCTGTTTGAGAGGGTTCATCCTGTATGGGTGTTGTTTCACAGGTTTTGAATCTACAATTTCAACGTCATGAAAAATTTTGTCTGTCCTCGTAGGAATATCCGGAAACAAGTGCTCATATTCGAATAATAACTGTTTAAGTTCATTTCTTTCTTGTTGTTGCAAATGTAAATGTTTCTGGTCTAGATCGTTCATAATTTCCGAATTCCGAAGATTTGTTGCTTCAAGATCAACGGTGTCCAATTGAATTTCTTCACTTAAATCCTCAGTTTGTGGGACAGGTAGAACTAAATTAATTGTATAATTTACTTGGCTATCTCTTTCCATCTACTCCTTTAACATGTTAATGTGGCAAAGTTGTTTTTGTTTTCGCCTACCAGGAGTATTGATGATGTAATTTAAATCATTTACTTTCTTTTCAACCGTGTATGGACCATAATACTGGGCCTGAATTGGATTTTGTGGAATGGGCAAGAGAGCTAGAACTCTATCACCAGGCTGAAAACTCCTGTCCTTTGAGTGTTTATCATCTCTTGATTTCATTCTGGTCTGAGTAGAGCGCAGTTTTGCTCTTGCGACCTCCCAAGCCTTTGACATTTTGTACCTAAAATCAGAAACATACTGAAGAAGATTGAGCTCAGTGTCTTCATTTGAAAGAAGTTTCTCTTTCAACAACTTCAAAGGTCCACGCACAGTATGTCCGAAAACTAGTTCAAAGGAACTGAATCCTAAAGATTCTTGAACGGACTCCCTAACAGCAAACAAAAGTAAATGAATACCTTCATCCCAATCTTTGCTAGTATCAAGGCAATATGATTGAATAATATTCTTTAAAGTCTGACGAAATTTTTCTAAGGCCACTTGGCTCTCAGGATGATAGGCAGAAAATTTAAATTGTTTAATGCCTAATTCGTGAATAGCTTGCTGGAAAATTCCAGACATGAAATTTGACCCTTGATCCGATTGGACAGATTTGGGAAGGCAAAATTGAGTAAAAAATTTTATTAAAGCTTTCACTTTTGTTTTGGTTTTAATATTCCTCAAAGGAATTGCCTCTGAGAATCTTGTTGACGCACAGATAATGTTCAACAAATATTAGTTTCCTGACCTCGTCTTAGATAAGGGACTAACACAATCTACCATAATTCTGCTAAATGGTTCGTCAAATGCAGGAATAGGTTGCAGATGAGCCTTAGGTATCTTCTGATTGGGTTTCCCTACCATTTGACAAGTATGACAAGATCTACAAAATTTACAAACATCACGTTTGATTTTTGGCCAGTAAAAGTGAGTCAAGATCTTGTTATAAGTTTTATTTATCCCTGAATGACCAGCCGGAGGAGTTTCATGGGCCAAACTAAGTATTTCTTGTCTGTATGATTTTGGAACTACAATCTGATAGTTCAATGACCACTTGTCATTAGCAGGTACCTCGGGAGATCTCCATTTTCTCATAAGAATTCCATTTCTAATGAAATAACAGACAGGTACTTCAGTCGCTTCAGTTTCACTAATGGCCCTCTGAAACAAAAAGGAGATATCAGGATCTTTTTCCTGTTCGACGACAAGTGATTGTCGTTTATCACCCTGATTAGATAAAAGAGAATGAGTATTTAAAGAGGATCACTATGATCAATACCTTTTGATTGATCCAAATTAGAAGTGAAAGTGACCTCATCAAAAGCCTGACCAATACTTGTGTCAGCTAAAGGAATATTTTCCTTATCAAAATCATTCTCAAGAGCTTTCTTTGACATAGCTCTGGTAACTGCACAAGCTGGGTATAACACAGGGTGTTCTTTTTCAACAGGATCAACTTTCTGATCCAAAGAAGGCTTGTCAGTTACAAGTAGATTAACCACAACCTTGTCTTCAGCTAGGTCGTTGCCTAGCAACAAATGAATGCCTTCAACGGGTAAGTTATGCACTATACCGACTGTCACATGTCCTGAAACTAAGTCTGATGACATATTTACATAATGGAGAAGAACATTAACAAAGCCGCACTCTACTCCCTGAATGAGAACACTCTCATTAGAACAGGACCTTTCAGAAGAAGGCAAAATATCTGACACTAAAAGACTCCGAGAAGCACCTGTATCCCTTAAAATTTTAATAGGGATAGGATTGGCCGAATCAACCAAGAGTGATATTGAACCCTTCGACATGAATGGTTCATAATTCTCCATTATAAAATCAGACAGGGGTTTATGAGGCCCAACAAATGTATTGCTTTCAATACATGACCGTGACCTTGACCTCTTAGAAATAAGAGCATTTGGGATAGATCTATCTTGATTCTGATGCCTATCTTTCAATTAAAGCAATCAGAAATGATGGTCCTTTTTTCTTGCAATAGGTACACGTAGGAATAGACAAGGATTTTCAATCAAGTTTTTCAGAAGCTTGATTTTTAGAAGTTGTACCTGACTGACTTTTAGGAGGAGTTGTATTAGGCTGGAATACCTTTCTACCAGTAGACTGCTGAGTGAATGATTTGCCTACAACAGGAACTTTATGAGTTAAGGAGTACTTATCAGCAGCAAGAGCAGCATTTTCCAAGGTTTCAATCTCGTGCTCTTCAAGATGATTCTTAATGTCACTAGGAACACGGTTCTTAAACTCTTCAAGTAACACAAGTTGTTTGATATTTTCATAATCATGTTCAACTTTCTGGGCTAAGCACCATCTCTCAAATAACTGTTCTTTTTCTCTAGCAAATTCAACATAAGTCTTTCCAGCTTCTTTTTTATAGTTTCTGAATTTTTGCCGATAAGCCTCAGGGGCTAGCGCATAATCCTTTAAAATGCATTCCTTAACCAAATCGTAGTCAGAACTTTGTTGTACTGACATTGAATGGTAAATATCATTAGCTTTACCAACTAGTACACATTGTAATAGCTGAGTCCAAAACTCCCTTGGCCATTTCAAATTTTCAGCAACTTTTTGAAAACGAGGAAAATATTTGTCTACTTCTTTTTCTCTAAAAGGGGGAACTACGCTAATATTTTTTGTAATCTCAAAACTTGAATCTGTATGTGAAGTGGAGTCGTGCTTGCCACTTGCCAGCTCAAATTCTTTCATTCTAAGTTGAAATTCCCTTTCATCCTTCTCTCGTTGTAATTGTAACTGTTTATCTTTCTCCCTCTCCTGTCTCTCTCTCTCTCTCCTCTTTCTCAAATTGTAATTGTCTCTCTTTCTCCTCTTTTTCAAATTGTAATTATTTATCTTTCTCTCTCTCCTGTCTCTCTCTCTCTCTCTCTCGTTTTCTTCAAACTGCATTTGCAATTGCTTTTCTTCAAATTGCAACTGCATTTGTTTCTCTTTTTCTTCTTTCTGAAGCTCGAGCTTCCTTAACTCTACTTCCATCTTATATTTCATTTTTAATTCCATTACTTTAATGTCTGTTTCTGTCACAGACTTACTGACTGATGCCAAAACACTTTTATCAAAATATATTGGATCAAAATATTTTTAATTTCTTGTTTCGTTAAGGAAGATTTTGCTTCAGAAAGATCATACTTTCTGGCAAGTTCAAGCAACTCATCTTGTTTCAGACTATCCAGCTGCTCCTGAGTTGGATTAGAAAGAAACGTTTCCACTTTTGATGACATTGTGAATGAAAATCTTTTGTTTTCACTTAACATTTCAAATAAAAATGTAAAATAGTACTTGGGATCTAGAAACTAGGGGAATTTAAATTTCAAAAAAACAATTTTCTGAAATATTTAACAAAATATTCTTATATCCCAAGGACAAGTGACCCAATTTTCTCCTGTTACGTGTAGGCTCGTACAAATGTAACAGAAGAAAAGAGTGAAGTCAACAAGCTTTGTATTTTTTTTACAAAATAATTTATTTCCCTAGAAAACAACGTAAAAATTGGAAAATAGGACTTACGGTTTGTGAATATAATCCAAAATTTAATCCTAAGAATGAAAAATACAAGTCCTATCACTAAATAGTTCTATAAGAATCCAGGTTCGAATCTCGACGACGTACCAAAATGGAAGGCGATCACGTCCGATGTGGGCCTTGTACAAAATAACAATTCCTCAATTGAATCACAGTTTATGTTTCCGAATAATTCCAGAATAAATTTCCACTGAATTTCTTTCTCCCAGAATTTATAAAACAGTACACTCCTTTGGTTTTCTAGAGAATAAATTATTTAAATTCCAAACACAAGTGAATTTCAAAACAATCTGGTAACCTATCCGGCCTTCTAGGTATCAGGAGTACAACTGGCTGACGAGCGCTCAGAAAGGGTTATATATTCACCCAAATTATCATCCCGTTCTCGCGAGACAGACTACGTGATCTAATAACACTTGAAATACGTAATAAGATATTTGCCAATTTGCACGTAGCTCTATCTAAGAACTAGACTATCACTCTAAAACAAATATAAAAATAAAACATTGTTTACCCAGATTAACATGTAGGTCGAAAAGGACCTTGAAAACTTCCAATCGTATTCGCGTAGCGATTACACTACCACGGAGCAAGGTAAACTAAACATATTACTAATGTAATACGTTTTACGTCTTAGATAAACAGAATTACTGAAAAAAGATTTTGAATCCCTACAATAATCATTACAATAAAATGTAATGAAACAAAAATGAAATAAAAAAAAAAAAAATTAAAACTAACACACAAGCAATTTAATTACATATACGTAACAATGTTTAAAAAAATAGGAGTGCGTCCTTAAGCACTTCGTTTCTTTTGTCAGTAAATCGCCACCCTTTGTTTATCTGTCTTCTAAAATCGTGCATGTCTGTTTGGAAGTAAAAAAGTCAACGTGAGTGCTTCTTTTATGTCCGTGCGTTTGATGTTTTGTTTTTGGTTATGGCAAGTTTTGGTGAATGGGACTTTTTACTTCACGTTCGTGCTCCAGGAATATAAAGCAGAGCACTCGTCAGTCTGGCTACTTATTGTTGACTAGTCAACTTAAAAAGAAGATGAGCAGACTACAAAAACTGTTGGAACTCCAGATGCACCTGGAGCATGCCAGGCGCCTTCTAGATGAGTTGGCTATGGAGGCGATACAGGAGGAAGCCAGGTTAAAAGAAGAGGAGGAAAAAAAGAAGAAGGAAGAAGAAGAAGAAGAAAAGAAGAGAGGGATCCTGCCTCACCTCATGATAAGACTTGTCTGTGAGGTCAAACCTGAGGTGAAGACGCCTACACAACAACTACCAATACCGCAGCCACTACCAGTACCACAACGACCGAAAGCCGCTGTCCGTCAAATTGAAAATTGGGAGGAGGAGGCCTTGGAGGAGTTGGAGAGACAGCGGCAAGAGTGGGAGCCGCAGCTTCAGCAACATCATCCCAGGGTGTGGAATAGAAGATGGAGGGAACAAGTATTCACTATCCCTCAGAATGAAGACTGGAATAATGAAGCCAGTCATGTTCCGTCTGCGCTTCCAACCACACGGATCAATTGGGAGCAGGACTGGATCCGACGTTGCGTCTGTGGGGCGAGACCTGGTAGGTGCCACCATTAGCCAAGTGCAATTGGAGTTCCAAGAAAAAAAGCCCTACTCAGGGCTAACCAAATCTGTAGAAAAGAGAGACTATTCAAGATGCCAATTTGTGAGAATGTAGAGTAGTGTGACTATAAACACTCACTCCTTTACTGTTGTGTGTGTGTGTGTGTGTGTGTGTGTGTGTGTGTGTGTGTGTGTTTCTTCTCTTCCTTCGTTTGTGTGGATAGTATAGTGTGTATGTTTTATGCATTCTCGTTCGTTTGTGTGGATAGTAAATATGGTGTGTTTTATACTTTCTCGTTCGTTGGTGTGGATAGTATATATGGGTATGTTTTATGCATTCTCGTCCGTTGGTGTAGATAGTATATATGGATGTGTTTTATGCTTTCTCGTTCGTTGGTGTGGATAGTATAGTGTATATGTTTTATGCATTCTCATTCGTTGGTGTGGATAGCATAGTGTGTGTGTTGTGCATTCTCGTACGTTGGTGTGGATAGTAAATAGGTGTGTGTTTTATGCATTCTCGTTCGTTGGTGTGGATAGTAAATAGGTGTGTGTTTTATGCATTCTCGTTCATTGGTGTGGATAGTAAATAGGTGTGTGTTTTATGCATTCTCGTTCGTTGGTGTGGATAGTAAATAGGTGTGTGTTTTATGCTTTCTCATTCGTTGGTGAGGATAGTAAATATGGTATGTTGTATGCATTCTCGTACGTTGATGTGGATAGTATATAATATGTGAAGTGAGTGTAGGGGATATTTTCGTTCACGTCCGTGCTTGATGTATATAACGCGGAACGCTCGTCAGTCTGGCTACCCAAGTTGACTAGTCAACACAAGATGGAATTGTTTAACGAGTTAAGAGACAGTTATTTTTGGTTCATGGATGCTTCCTACGTGGTGGACAGGCTAGAACAGGAATGGAACTATCCAGACAGCCAAGACTTTGTGACCAGTCAAGTCACTAGCTTGAATGTGGCCAGGGATCAGGTAGCAGGAATGATAAAAGAGGAGGTGGAAAAAATAAGAGGCTTCATCCATCGTAAATATTTGAGAGTGGGGACATTGAAGGACGCACTTGATAATGTCATCCAAGTGAGGTGCTTTTTAGAAGAGCAAGCACATTTTACGAAGTGGTCTTTTGTCCTGTGGGGATTAGATAAATTAAAGAAATCTGAAGACCTAATGAGAAAAGTGATTAAAGAAGAGGTAACGAAAATCAAAGACACATGGGCAAAAGAGGGAAGAGAGAAGGAAAACAGAAAGAGAAAAGAGGAGTTTGAAAGACTAAATCAAAACTGGATGAAAATACAGAAAAAAATTAGAGATATGGGACATCCAGACTGGATTCCATACGAAGAAAAGAAAAAGACGAAGAAAGGAATCATTGGAAAATTAAGAAGCTGGTGGAAGAACTGGAGACAATAGAAGCAAAAAACCAAAGACCCTTTTCAGGGCCACTCCACTGCCTCGAAAAGATTTATTCTTTCTTGCCTAAAAAAAATTTAAAACATACTCTACTAATCACTGACACGAACGCGAATGCATCACACTTTTTATAGAAATGAAACAGGTGGCATGACGTCACTGTACTTGCTACATTGTTGCAAGTGTCCAGTACCGTGACGCCACCCTACCTGTTCCATTCCTCTTGTCGCTTTACATTCCCTATGTTAATTTCCCATTGACGCTATAGTGCCCCAGGGTGTTTTCTTGAGGCTATAAATCTTGACGCTACGGTACAACCCCCTAAAATTAACATTACGGTCTACGTGACGCTATAGTGCCCCACTACACTACTCATACATGATTATATATAACCAACGAGACACTAAGGAGATGTCACTCATTCTTTGAACTATATAGGTAAGAGGTTTCTGACCACTGAAACAAATCGTTTAGTCAGCCATATCATTCGTTCTAAGGACATTTCCAATAGATGAAGAATATGTCACCAGCAAATATTTTAAAAGCCACAAGTCCAATACATACTATTGAAGTACTATGAGCACCTCAAACAAACATTAATCCATTAATTTTAATACATGAGTTCAGTTTTCATCTGAGAGCAGAAAGTATGTGTTAGCGACTGGTAAATATATAGATAGAATTTATCACAACGCTCAGTACAACAAAGCAAAGAGGTCTGAAAAAATCCTTATCCAGTAGATCTGAATCAGAATATTCAAGCATGGCCTTCTACAAGAAGACACACATGATCATAAATGAAATAAATAATTGTCTTGAGGTCCAATTTTTATTCCACGTGTCATTGTCCTAAACATTCTGAGGTTGCATACCCTAAGCAAAACAAAACATTTCATGTATACATGAAGCTATGTGAATCAGTATGATTATAATTACAGAGTGTAGAAAAATTCATGACGATAATTACAATTTGCCACATATCTATGCCACTGAAATATGTGTAACAAACTGTGTATGCATTATAAATGAATAAAAAGTTAGTTGGGTTGTGTTGCCGCATTATCCGGGTTGATTAATTTTTAACCTCGGCGATTTGGATATTAATTCATGTTGCATGAATAAAGCGCTGGTAATGTGGAATCCATTTTACACCGAGTTCTCTGGACGTAGATGTGGCAACATCTGATTGATATGTATAGCCCAAAATAGCCATCTGATTGATATGTATTAGCCCACAATAGCCACAATAATGATTACTTTACTGAAGAATATAGCTGCTACCGAAACCATCGAACCCGGGCACCATCTAAGTTTGGGGTTTCGTGTAACCTGGATGCATCGGTTATGATGACACGTGGTTCAAAGGAGGTGAAATTAGTTTTCCAGACTAGTACTATGGCACACACACACACACACACACACAGAGGCGCAATTAAAAGGTACAAATTTATTTGTTCGGCACGTGAATTCGTGAGTTAGAGTTTGTTAAACAGTTTACTGGGCACGGTGGATGAATTGTTATATATGTTGGTATATGAGTAGGAAGATGGATCAGAGATCTTTTAAACCTTGTTTGCTCGACTTGTACCTTAGCACGTATCAGTTATTTAGATAGTGTAAAGACACCTGCTCTTCATCACGTGGGCGTTGTTCGCTTCAATTACTTCGGGCAATTATATTGTTTCTTTTCGAACAAAAAATTCGAGTGGGGATCAATACAAATATTTTATTATTTGTAAAGTTAGACTTACTCTGGCATATCTAGGTACTTTTCTCTCTATTAGGTCCAAAGCCGTTAAATTCAAACAAGCATGCAGTGACTGGAGACAACTGACACCATATTCTGTCTGAGATGAGTTAAGTGTGTAACTACACTCCCAAAGTTAGACATAAATGCGCTAAGAGTCCTTTGCCCATTATAGTTTAAATCCTTAGTCACGGTTGATAAAGAATTTCCAGTAGACTCCAGTAGACCCAGCAGGTACAGATGTGTTCAGGCTGCTTTCATATTGATGGTGAGAAGTAGAAAGATGCTTCACTGATGGTTTTGTCGACACAGCTACTGTACCCAAGATTTCGGCAAATACCACAGATCTTTTCAGAAATCCTGATCCACAGGTAGCTGTTTCTATAGCTTCGAGTGTGCCTTCCGCGTGCATTCATGAGGTTTTTACCACTTCATAGATGATGGCTACGGAAGGTTATATCTCATTATATGCACTAGTTAACTCTAGTAATAGGTGTTCATGTGCTTTTCATCCTCGTTTTCATGCCGGTTTGATTCAGTGTTTGTTAACCTCACGTTTGCGCATACCCGATCAACAGGTGTTTATATTTTATGTCGCTGCCACATACTTTACTTGCAAGCTGATCCAACACTCTCGACAGCGCAGGAATCAAAATGTCGAAAGTTACGAAGCCAATAAAATGGCACTAATTGTGAGGACTGATTTCTCGATAGAACACAAATATCTAACATTCTCATTTTGCCTGCATAGCGAGAATGGAGGACGTCATAGAACTTGAATGTTTTATCATGACAAGCACAGAGTATTATCACAACAGCCAGCAGAATGCCTTGCAAGCTGTTCTCGGTAATAACCGACTGACCCGATAATTTTGGACAGCGCCTCCAATTGTTCCACTGTTTTATCATCAAAAATCAACTGCGTCTGTGTTTTCCTTTATCCAGTCTTTTGATGTTATCGATAAAAAGAGGTGAGATTTGATTTATCGTAAAAGCTTAACACAATTACGTGAATGTGATATTTAGTTATAATTCAAGGGGGTACTGAATTGATCTGACACCTTAATCATGCGAACAAAATTCAACAACGTTGATAGGAAAATGTCATAGTACCTAAATGGATACGATCCAAAGCTTGGATTTTCCGTAGTTATGACTGATACATGGATCTATCAACAGGTTTGATCAGCTCTCTGGAATTAATCAACATATACAATCAATACATGGAATTATCAGCAAACATGATTAATGTATGGATCTCTCAACTTATACGCTCAGTGTATGGATTGCCAATGCTTAATATACGGAATATATGAATACTGTTTCTTCAGCAGGTATAGTGAACATGTGATTGATTTTCAAGCATACAGTGGCCCTGGAAGCTCTTTATTTTCAAACAATTTGTGATATTTAATTTTGTGTTCAAAATGGAATGTACAATAATATTTATTTTGTGGCATCCGGCCACCCTGCGACAACCAACATATATTTCCGATTCCACAGATTCTTTCAAATTATGAAGTAACGGTCTCGTGTGGTCCCGTCCTCATAGTCCAGAGAAGGATCCTTCGAGAACTTCATTATCGTACACACAATTTGTCCATAACCGTTGCCCCTCACAATCAGGAAACCAGTCCCGTACTTTAAACCAAAGTCACTTTTGACTGCTGTACACAAATCCCCACAAATTGTGACAATGACTGAATCGTGTAATACATGAGACACATTGGAGTGTGAGTGCAACGAAATACACTATGTAGATGTGTACATAAATTAACTTTATTACAGTGTGGGTTGTTTCATAAGAACAACTATACGAGACTATTGTTATTATTATCATTATTATTATTATTATTATTATTATTATTATTATTATTATGTCGTGAATATATCTCCGACGAGAATAAATGCAAACGCCAGCATTCCTCATCATTTCATGCATATAACATACAACTGAAACCAACTTGTCTGTTTGGTGATAAAGTGTCTAACTTGGAACAGACCATAGAATATCCGATAGCATGACCTTACTGTATCACGTTTTTCCACACATCTCTATAGCTGTACATTTCTTCCGTACAGTGAAGAGCTTCGTGACAAGACTCTGCTATACTGTAATAATGCAGAGAGAATATGGGCTACGAACACTCTAGTCTTCGTCATATCTACGGCCACAACTCGAAGCAAAACGGGCTCAGATTATTCCTGTTCATTGTGCCCAAATGCGTAAATGCACATGAATCAGTATTTCTAAAGGGGCTTCTCGCTTTCTGATTCCGCCGCAGCGAGGAGTTTGGCCTCAGTCCACTTGTATCTGCTGGTAACGTTTTTGGCCTATTTGTGATGTTTTGCTGTCCACCTTAGTCCGTTGTATCTTTTGGTTATTATATATATGTCAGCGCTGCCAATGACGTTGCATCAACCCAGCCGGACGCAGCTATATCTATCGCGTCTGGGAGTAGCTTCTTTCTGGTGCTCGACTTTATGCTCTACATGATCACATGCTCAATACTAATCCTGTCTTTCAGACAGCCACACATCTGAGCTGTTTTTAACGACTACACCAGGTTAATCCATAGCACTAACAAAAAGGGAAACTACTATGTTTGCACTAGAGAACGTGACACGTTTGTGTGCTCCCTTTGTCGACAGAGCTCCTTATTCCACGACTCAAACAATTAGAGCGGTAATGACAAAATCAGCTAGCCCTTTGGAAGTACAACGCCGCAGATTTCAGTACCCTGTATTAGACACAATTTGGACCCTTTTAGCTTGGAATATTAATGTACAAAGTGCAATATGTCCACAAAACTGTAAGAGAAAAACCACCGAAACCTCCGTTGCCATGGAGCGGTACTCGGCGAGATTAAGGTCGAATATACTGTGATTCCCAAATGCTGCTTAAGAATAAAACCGGCCAACAGTGGCCGCCTGGGTTTCGAAGATGCAATAAGGGTTGCAGCCGTCATGGAGCTAAGACTATAGACAGAGGACATGCTTAAAACATAGCAACATTTCAACTAATATCAGCACAACCTTCTAAAGACAGTAATGGGTGAGATCGTTCCTATGGGGTGGGCTCTGGAGTCCTTAATGCCGCCACTTTCACTGGCTGCAGCACTTTCTACAATGTATTCTGACCAGACAAAGACAAGCAGGAATGCCAGCGCCTCGACAAAGCAATATACTATAGTCCGCATAGTTCTTGGAGGGGCGTGTCACTTATAGATAAACTGTCAGAAGCCGCTAAAGTCTCTAAACATGTTGGTATGGAATGGCTAAAGGAGCAGGTTCTGTTGCAGATTTACCTTCAGATTTCCCACCAGACAGCCTTGTCGGTTTTGCAGTACAGCAGGGATAGGCACTAACGTGCATAAGGTATAAGCATGCGATGACCGTGGTTGATGTTGCCAGTTACCAGTTACCAGTTACCAGTTATTACAAGGAGGCTGAGGCCTTGACAGCAAAAGAGGCTTCAAAAGCCGTCGACGCTATGGCACGTATCTACAAGTAGGAGCCGCTTATGGGACCCAATGAGTTGCAGGTTGGCCTTGACCCGACGTTTATGGGCGCTGTAACGCAACTCTTTGCCGAAAACAGGGTGGATGTGAGGCGGGGTAAAGCCGTCGCACACTGAGCAGGACAATTGGATACATTTAATCGCATTCTAGCATAGATTCATTTGGGAATCGATACGCAGAGAAAGAGACAGCAAAGCGAAACTATAAGTGGTTGAGATAACAAAAATCTCACATTAAACACCATTTCTTACACTACCGTATGGTCTTCACCTGCAGTATCTTCGACTCAGCCAATTGGCCTAGAATAAAAAGTTGTGCCCTCTGATACCTTGGTGCGGTACATATCATGACTAACATAATTGAAAAGATGACAAGGTTATCATACCAACCTCGCTTGATCCCTTACCATTTGCAGACTAAGCTTGCGATGCTAAGATTGGCTCACATGTACTGTAATATATGCTTAGCACAAATAGTACAGAGCCTAATCATTCACTTGTGCGTGAAGAGCTGCAAGATGTGTCCATGACAGTATCTACCACGGGACTTGGTCATGAATTAGTATAAAGGTCTCTTCAGGTCGAAACCACTATAGTAGTTCTTTTGAGCTATTGGACAATGCAGTCTAGACCCTCTTCTACGGCTGCACTCCAAAGGGATCAAACACGTTTCCCTTCAAGTTTCCCTGGACGTTTGGAACGTAGACCCAAGGCTTGTATATGCTGCATACGCCACAGTGATTATTTTGCCGTTCCATTAGACGAGGCACTTCACAAATATTGAGCACAGGCTAACATGCGTCTACGGCCATTATCTTCTGGTTGTATGCGGTACGCTTGTTTTAGATAACTGTGCGGATTTGCTACTAAGTAGCTTAAACTACTAAACTTAGTACCAACAGGAGGTGGCCAAAGATACATCAAGTTGAGACAAGTGCTCCAGGAACACTTCCAGATACGCGATATTGGATCATCGAAAGTAGTCCTCGGCAAACCATACATTCTGTATGGTTTTGATGGTAAGCCCATCGGACCTATGCAAGGTGTTTGTGTATAAAAGCATCAGTCTGGGCCTGATATGGCCTGCTTGGTGGCTACAACACTTACCTCAACGATGTCGTTTTGCACAAGCTACCACTTCTCATTTCTCCCTGGAGTCGTGACATGCATCTGTTGGAACAGCGACCAACCACATAGCGTCTTTACCACGTTTTTGTCTCGCCCTAGCATACACGCATTTGATGAGTATCGCGCTCTCACCGGTGTGAGGTAGAACCTGGCCTTTTTCAAGCCCCAAGTTGGACCTTCTCATTGCGTGACCTAGGTACATCTATGTACGTTCGTCCTATCCACACGGCAATGGAGACGCGCAGCTTAAGCCAATGCATCTTGCAGTAGTTCATGACTCATGGTTCACCCTATCGCAATGTTCTTCCTTCAGAAACCACTGGTACACATTGTAGGCTCCAATCACCCCGGTATATGCAATACAAATTAATTCTCTATTGCGTTAAGGTCCGAATGCCTCCCATTTTGGACCTACTCCGTGTGGTGACTCAGCCAAACTTCGAGAAGAAGCCTTTCGGCCCTTTCTTTGGCTATTCGGGTGTGGCTGGCCGAAGTGAACCAAGATTTTATGGTCTAATAGGGAATTATAACCTACAGGCTGCATATCGTGCTCTAGGGTGGGAGTTCTACGATGACAACAAAATGCAAAATACGTAGTGCTCTTTCACAGCCTAGCTAAAAAGAGCGGTTTGACCTTCCTCTTACCTAACTCCACCTTGGCTGCTTAATCCAAATTTAACCATTGTACATATTCCCAAGAGAAGTGGAGTCTGCTCAAATTGCGACTGACCTAAACACATTTTGTATCCCTGAAAACCACTATGGAAAAGGATGAAATCGGATCAGTTGTTGAACACTGACGACAAGACCAGAGCCATTTTCTTGCCAAATTAATCTTGAATGACTCATTGGTTGCCAATTCCTTCACGGCTTGGATATATAGTGAGAAGAACGGTCAATGGCCTCTCAGAGTAGTAACAATGTTTCACAAAATATGCAGTGAACACAACATCCTATAATGAAGTAGAAATTGTGAAGCAGTGAAGTGATGTATAAAATGATTAACAAGACAAGTATCTAAATGAGCGTACGAAGGTTAGCCAGGTGTCGTCTTAAATGCTTTCACATGATTCAATGCAATCAAATTCTCCCCAACTTTCTGGACAGGTCGTAAATCTGCTGCATCATAATGCCGTGTTGCACTTTTAATCCCAATGTCCTGAATAAGTATACATTCTGTACATAGGTAACCCTTGCCAGAATAGATCTAATTGGAACTATATATTTCTAACTCAAAATGTCCTAATTGTCAGTCATTTATTATTATTAGTATTAATAGTAGTAGTAGTATTAGTAGTAGCAGTAGTAGTCAAAGTATAAACCTAAAAGGTCAATATAGCTGTTTAAAACTCCAGGGATAAAACTATTCTTTTCAAGCGAATGTGAGGAAGGGATATAAATGTGGGTAAATTCAGTTTTCGTAATGTATCTGTTGTTCTTGAAGCTATTTAGAGTGTGAAAACCATAAACTTGTCAATGATGTCGATGCTATTTAGAGCGTGGAAACCCTATACCTGTCAATGAGGTCAATGCTATTTAGACCGTTTAAACCCCAATCTTGTCAGTGATGTCGATGCTATATAGAGCGTGGAAACCCTAATCTTGTCAATGATGTCGATGCTATTTAGAGCATGGACACACTGAACTTTTCAATGATGTATCGAGCTTTAATTATTTTAACGGTGCGGTGAAACATTATCTATGTCAGTCACTTAACGGACAACAATAGCAACTTTGCGTAAATATAGATGCCAACATTGAGAATTAAGTATTGCCATTAATCAAAGCTAAGGAATGAATTACTTCATAAGTAAATACATCTGATTTGAATGTTAATATCGAGCAGTCATCGCCCCATTTCAGAACAGTACATCAAGGTTAGGCTTTGAATGCCTTAGGTTAACAATGTAATAAACTATGACCAAGAGATAGTTTAATATTTACCCCACATACGTAGATGCAGAACAAACCAAAGTAAAAGGCAGATGATATAGCATCACTATAATAAACATAGGAAGCTTGACTTTAGGAACCCAGAAAATTTTGAAAGATCATGAATAAGTTAGAAACGCAACATGAGAAATCTAACGTGAACATTGATTATTTATATAATTTGTGTAAATGAATTTAAACAGAACTCTAGTAGAACATTGCGAAGAAATTTTTAAATCGATGAGAATATTCAAACTCACAGAACCCACATTTCTATTGACTGTATATCTTCATGGTTTAAGAAAGAGAAGAATTACACAATTTTTGGTAATGACTGAATTTCAAGCGAGCCTATAGAAAGCAACCTTGAAATCATTGCTGCTTCTGAAGTACTTTTATTTTAATTCCTGATTCGGAAGGGCCTCTACGACATGTATACAATGGTATATACCGGAAGTAAAAATAATTCAGACAATAACTGTCTGATAACTTAAGTTTTGTAGAAAGATATTAATATCATTCTTGAACAATTTGTCAGCGAATTGTATCAGTTATGCTGGTATGATATAATGAAATCAAGCGGTATTTCATAAAGGTATTCAGCATATAAGTTTGTTTTGTGCTCCCTTACTGACATCATGCACCTAAAGAAAAGGAAATTATTTCTTGATGTTGACTTTCAAAATGGTTTATTTTGGTTGGTAGACTTGGCAAAAGCTTTCATAAATACATCATTGATAATTGTGTTTATGATTTACAACAATCTTTGTATTAAGTTTTAAAGGCGAAGAAAAAGTTTATGTTTCGCTTTTAATGATAGTCTTAGACAATAAAACAATATCTTACCCTTATTATTTCTCTATCGTTTATACTTACTCTTGCGTCAACCTAACAGTGATGAAATTCCCGTTCATTTGTCACATGACGATGCTGCTATATTTCTCGAAGACTTATTTATTTTGTACAGATAATCTCGTCATCTAAGCAAAATTGAAATAAAACTCCAAAGGATTTTAAGCGGCTTCTGCAATACTGCAAGAACTGGAACTTATATATTAGTTATTGTAAAATCAAATGAAAGTATTTAGTCATTGGAAATATATGTGAGTTTTCAATATTCAAAATCCAGGAGCTTTTACATTCATAAAGAGCATAAGGTTCATAAGCTATTATTTGAAAGAAACCTCCATTTTCCTTTAGATCCGCTGTTAAAGGTATTTCACCATACCATTATACCAATACTTTCCTATGGGGATGGGTGAAATCTTTGGATATTGAAATCTAGATCTAATAGAAAATTCTATAATATAATTCTACAATCCTCTTTTTTCTAGGACAAAATACTTCATGTCGTTGTGTGGGACATTATTGCAGAATATGTAATGCTGTAAATTTCGATTGCCCAATACGGAATATGCATTGAAACGCGTCTCTCTTTAATTCCTAAAAGTAACAAGCCAAAAAAAGCACACACAATTCAAGTGTAAAAAATGAACGATATAAATTTAGACATACTTTGTGATCTTTATAATAAATTAAAATTCTCATTTTTTTAATTTCATTTCGATAGATAAAGAAAATCCAGATGGCACAGCATCCTTGAGCACACGAACTACCGAGAAGCTTAATGCAGGTAAAATAAGCAATTCAGACGAGACAGGTATGAAACTATTTGTATCCCTTAGAAGGATAAAATTTATTGTGGAACATGTACAAAAGCGAAGTTTTACATATAAGCTATCAAGCTGCTTACCTTTAGTTCCTCAAAATCTGTTTCAAATGAAAATAGTTTTAGTTTTAGAATTTTCGTTTCTACACATTTGATTTCAATGGGACGCAATTTCGTTCATTTTCTTCAGTGCGCAAAATTATATTGTATTTCAAAGTTGAAATAAATTAATCAGTAATTTATTGTCATACCATCTGTGTACATGATCAACATATGTTAAGATCCTGTAATACATTTTTCAATGAAGCGAGTGTAAATTTTTTAAATTTTTTTTAAAAAGAAATGAAATAAGAGTATGTCTTTGAAATGTTGATAGTTTGTTGTATTGTGCTAGTCCAGCTCACATTGGACACCGTTGCCTGCATTCAAATCCTACATACACTAGCTTATTTATCATCATCACCTAGATGATACAGTGGACTAGACGTTATCAAACCATAATCATAGCTAATAACTGCTTATCTTCAACTTGCATATAATCCGTAAAAATCTTTTGTGAAGAAAAGACACCATACGCTTACCTATATTATGCAACATAGTCAACAAATTCATTACAAAACCATAGCACATTTTGACTTAGAAATAGAGAGACAAAACAATGCATGCCGAATATAGGATAAAACTGATCACCAACAACATGGAAAGATTGCTACAATATCCTGTTATTGGCATGGTCCATTAAGTAAATGAGACACGTTTTCTTTCTCACTGAGAGTTTTATAACAGGCTTGACTAAGGGTATTATTTTAAATGATACTACTGTAATTATTATTATTATTATTATTATTATTATTATTATTATTATTATTATTATTATTAATAGTAGTAGTAGTTGTCAAGACATACATCTCCAAGGCCAAGATAGTTGTTTAATTAAGCAGGGATAAAACTAAGCCAACGTGAGAAAGAGATATAGATGTGGGTAACTTCACTTTTCGTAATATATCTCTGGTTGTTGGTGCTATTTAGAGCGTGGCAACCCTAAAATTGTCAGTGATGTCGATGTTATTTAGAGCGTATAAACCCTAAACTTGTCAACGATAGCGATGATATTTATAGCGTGGAAACACTAAACTTGTTAATGATGTGGATGCTATTTAGAGCGGGAACCCTAAACTTGTCAATGATTACGATGCTATATAGAGCGTGGAAACCCTAATCTTGTTAATGTTGTCGATGTTATTAAGAGCGTAGAAATCTTAAATTTGTTAATGATGTCGATGCAATTTAGAGCGTGGAAACGCTAAACTTGTCAATAATGTCGATGCTATTTTGAGCGCGGGAACCCTAAACTTGTCAGTGATGTTGATGCTATATAGAGCGTGGAAACCCTAATCTAGTCAATGATGTCGGTACTATTTTAGATTAAATTTATACTGACTATCCTTCTTTATTGAGCTTTTATTATTTCAACGGTGCGGTTAAATATAGTCTGTGTCAGTCATTTAACGGACAACGACAGTTAATTCGCATAAATATAGATGTCAACATAAAGAGTGAAGTATTGCAATTAGTCAAAGGTAAGGAACAAATTATTACATAAGTAAAAACATCGGACCTGGATCTTAATATCGAGAAGTTATCGCCCCTTTCCAGAATAGTAGATCAAGGTTAGGCTTTGAATGCCTTAGGTCAAGAATGTAATATAATGTGGCCAATATGGACAGAAATTGTTTAATATTTACCCCACATAAATAAATGCAGAACCTACGAAAATAATAGGCAGTTGATATAGCACTATACTATTTGCATGACGATAACAGGAAATAAACATAAGAAGCTTCACTCTAGGAACCAAAACAATTTTCGAAGATCATCGCAACATCCAAAATCTAACGTGAACATTGATTATTGGTATAATTTGTGCAAATGAATTTAAACAGAACAGAAAATTGCTAAGTAAATTTTAATATCGATGAGAATATTTATGCTTCCAAAACCCACATTTCTAGTGATTATATTTCTTCATGTATTAAGAAAGAGAAGAATTATACAAGTTTTGGTCATGACTGAATTTTATGCGATTCTATAGAAAGCTACCTGGAAACTATAGCTTAACATGAAAGTATTTTTATTTCAAGTCCTGATTCGGAAATTATACTTTATGCGTTGTAAGAATGGACTCTACCACACACACACACACACACACACACACACACACACACACACATTATCATTATTGTATATATATTATATATATATATATATATATATATATATATATATATATATATATATATATATATATATATAACGGTACCTGAAATCAAAATAATTCAGATAATAACCGCTTGATGACTTACGTTGTGTAGAAAAAATATGAAATCATTCTTGATCAAAATATCAGCAAATTGTGCTGGTATTCTCGAATGCAAATCTGGATAGCACAGCATCCTTGAGCATACAAACCAAAAAGAAGCTTAATGCAGGTAAAATAAGCAATTCAGACCTGGCAGGTATGAAACTATTTGTTACCCTTAAAAGGATCCAATTTATTGTGCAACATGTACAAAAGCTATCTTTTACATTCATACTATCAAGCTGTTCACCTTTAGTTCCTCAAAATCTTTTTCAAATGAAATTATTTATAGTTTTAGAATTTTCGTTGGTACAAATTTCATTTCAGTTGGACGCAATTTCGTTCATTTTCTTCAGTACGCGAACCTATATTTTATTTCAAAGTTGAAATAAATTGATCAGTAATTTATTGATATAACTTGTTTATACATAATCAACATATTTTAAGATCCTGTAATACATTTTTCAATTAAACGAGTATAATAAGTTATTTATAAAAATAAATTAAATAAGTGGATGTCTTTGAAATGTTGATGTTTATTGTATTGTGCTAGTCCAGCTTACATTGGACATCGTTGCATACATTCCAATCCTACACACACACACACACACACACACACACACACACACACACACACACACACATATTTATCATCATCAGCAGATAATACAGTGGACTAGACGTCATCAAACCATAACCATGGACAATAACTGCCAATCCTCAACTAGCGTATAATCCATATATGCATGTCTAAATTTTTCTTTCTCACTGAGTGTATTAACGTAGGATTAACGAAAGTTATTTATTTGCAATGATTCTGCTGTTTCTACCGTAGTGGTTGTTATTATTATTATTATTATTATTATTATTATTATTATTATTATAGTGCAGTCGTTTACAATAAGTATGAATTTTTCTACAGATGGTACCATTAGCTACGTTGTGGCTGCTGTCTCTGCTATTTTGGTCATCGCTATAGTTTTCACTGCTCTTGCCTGTGCAATCAGGTATATATATATATATATATATATATATATATATATATATATATATATATATATATATATATATATATATATATATATATATATTGTAACGTATATGTAATTTAATTACTTGTGTGTTAGTTTAAAATTCTTCCTTATTTTATTTTTGTTTCATTAGATTTTATTGTAATGATTATTTTTACTGGATTTGATATTTTTTAACGTAAAAGTATGACTTAAGCACTATTTTAGCTCACCTTGGTTAGTAGGTTTTGTAAACATCCAGTGGGAACGATTGGCTATTACCAAGGTCATGATCTGCTTGCGTGATAGCTCTAATTTGTAAACAACTTATTTTATTGAATCTTATAGTTAGATTCGTTAAGACTTACGTGTCTATCGGCTGTGCGCTTTTATTGCGTTGTTCCATCTGGGTGACCAAGTGGGCCACCATGTGATCTAAAATTGGGGTTTTAATACTCATTCTCAGAGTTTTTTATTCAGTCGTATCTTTACACCTTGAGGGTACAAGTTCATCTATCTTTTGGAATTTAATAATTCATTCTCTAGAAAACTACACAAGTGCTTCATATTGATAAAAGTTCTGGGAGAAAGATATTCAGTGGAAATTTATTCTGGAATTCTAACCGAAAACATTATAAACTGTGATTCAATCGAGAATCTGTTGCCATCAGTACAACAACCTCATCCGACGTCATCGCCTCCATATTGGAATTTCATCGAGATTCGAACCTGGCTTCAATTAGAACTGTTTAGTGATAGGACTTATATTTCTCAATCCTAGGATTAAATTTTGGATTATATTCACTAACCGTAATTCCTATTTCATATTTTTATCTTGTTTTCTAGGGAAATAAATTATATTTTTTAAAATTTACAAAGCTTGTTGGCTTCACTCTTTTTTTTTGTTACTTTTTTAAGAGCATACAAGTAACAATATATATATATATATATATATATATATATATATATATATATATATATATATATATATATATATATATATATATATATATAGTAGCTTGTTTACGATATGTATTCTTGTACACTTTAACTGTTGCTATTTAAGTTTGTTTCTTACTTCATATGTGCCTATGCACCTTATGAGTGTTCACTGAATGTATCCATAATCATCAAAATATGCAAATTGAATGTCTGTCCTTGTCTCGTTATGTGATACATACAGTACATTACTATTAACACAGATTATTACTATAAAGGTCATATAAAGTGGTAAAGACGCTCCCATCGTGATGTCGCCTCATACATTCTCCTTAACCGAAAGGTAAATGACAAGCATTTGCTATAAACTGTATTTTATCTTTTAATATGTGACAACATGCACAAAAACATTTCGGGGAACCAAACCCTGCAACGACCACTATCAAACCATTGAAAAAGATGTGAACAAATAAAATGTACTGCTCTCTCTCTCTCTCTCTCTCTCTCTCTCTCTCTCTCTCTCTCTCTCTCTATATATATATATATATATATATATATATATATATATACTCGTCCTCTTCCTATATAATTTGATGCCATATAGGTAACAACTATACATGTCATATAGGTCTCTGCTATATTTAGTGCTGACTACATTTCTTGTCATTGCTATGTACGTGTCTGCTATATATTGAGTGGAAACTTTACTTGATCCTACCTCAAATCCGGCTGTAATAAAAAGAAGTGAAAAGTATACTTGTTTGTCCATGTTAATTTATTTATGCTTGTAACATATTTATCCTAGACGACGACAAAAGTCTCGGCTGAAAGAAGTGGGCAAAACCGATTCATCGGGAGAACAGTATACATTGCTAAAAAGGCAAAGCACCAACCCTCCGGCCAAGCCACAAAGAAAAGCGCACAGTAAGAAAGAGCATGTCCAGTGTTCATATGAAATTTGTGTCCTCGCCAGAAGTGAACACGCTGTGATGGTGCAAAACATCGGTCATTCAAACTCTAGGAAAGAAGAGTTTGACAGAATAGATTTGGACAAAGAACATGGAGAAGATAAGGACAACACAGAGGATGACCTACATGTATATGACCACACATTTCTGCATATCACTGTGTACGATCAGACGGTTTTATCAGGTGACACGTCCCCAATTCTGGACGAAACGTACGACAGGGCCACGTTAAGCCAACAATTGGAGACAACCCATTTCATAGTTGGGAGTGAGGGTAAAGTGGACTCCGTTTCAGGCAAACCGGTTGATAATGATTATGATACTACAGAGGGACAAAATTGAACGTTTTTTCAGGTCCTATTCTGTTCAGAATTAGTAGGCAAGACAAAAGACAAAATGGAGAAAACCACCAAGGAAACTAAGAAGAATAAAACGTCCTCCGAGATTACACCTTTAGTCGCTACTAAAATCGACAAAGAGCTGTTACGATTTAAGTTGAAATGTGATCTCATTTGAACAGCATTAGTCCGCATGTAATTCATTATATTTCTTGACATTCATGTGATTCTGCTAAATGTACTTTGGTAGAAATACAATATATAAAAATGCCCCGACGTCTAGGCCTATTCTGTGCGTCGGGTAATTCTGCGCAACGATAAGTCACAGTCATTTCTGTAAACGTTGAATAACGTGTTATTTTTGTTTGAAAATTCAGTTTGTGTCAAGAAAATACGATCGTCCTTTACTTAAGGAAAGTGATGTTCATAAAGTGTACAAAAATATCCCACGCTTCTGTTCTGAATGCATATGAAAATGCGATTTCTAAATTTCAACATGAAGAACCACCCCATCACATTCTTGAACTTGTGAACGAGAAAAAGTATGTAATATTTCTCTTTAAAAATCTTGCAAATGAATACATTATTTAAAAGACAGAAATGTTTACCTTAGAACAAAACTGCATGATATTCCAAGATTCTAATTTTACAGCTAGTTGTCCCACACCTACTTTATCGTCGTGTACCCAACTTGTCAACTTGTTGCTCGAATGGAGTCTCATGAAATGCCTGGGTTTATAACGTGTTTCTAAATTCTTTAATATTTTGTTTCATAATCGAGACAGCTGGGATTTAAACTGCAATAAAAAGTTTTATGAAAAGCCAACGTTTAATAGTCTGAATTAGTTGCATTGACCCGTCACATCAGTATGACGCATATATAGTAACTCTTATATTTGTTCAACCTAAATTCACTTATTATCATTAAAATGTATTCATACGGCTTACATCAAAAATGGAATGTTTTCTGAATTATTGTTGGTTTTTTTCCAATACTTTACAATTGTATTTCATTTAACAAACCATACATATTTTCATCAGTCGTGCTGAGATAAGTATATACCTATGTAAAACAAAAATGTCCATGTCAGATTAAGGTACTA
>JAECUM010023550.1:0-43650 GCA_016617855.1 Megalonaias nervosa
AAAAAAAGGATGGTCAAATTCAAGCGACAAGATACTGTACGCGCGTCTGTGTGTGTAGATTTTTTTGCGGGGTGGGGGTGACGTAAACCCTGGAACCCCCTCCCCTCCGGCCCTGGTGCTGTACAATATAGTTCATATCTCCTGAAAAACTCAAAGCAAACCGTGAATTATAAAGTCTGTATTTACCTTTATTTTATTTCATGTTGGAAAAATGAGAAACTTTGAACGTGAAAATTAATAACATAGATCAATCATCGTTGTTTATACCAGTATAATGACGTGGTAAATGAACAAGAATTGATCAGCGATGTGTGGACAATTTTGTCTTGACACCGTTGTGTCTATAAGTGATGAGATACTGAAACTGATGTCGTTTTTCATGCATATAAGTCTTTGGACACAAATAAAATCATTCATTTTTAATAATAATTGTATGAACTATGCACATTTGAGTACTGGTTAAAACGCACCAAGCATGGTTCATACCAGTTGGTAGAAATTTCTCCACGAGAAAACACAACATAAATATATTCAAACGATACTTCTAAACTTAAACATGTATTTCTTAATGTGTGTTGGAGCTAGATCATAAGATAAGATAAGATAGCTCCATTGCGTCAGCCGATTTCCATTGCTCATCAGGTCGGTCTTTGTTATATGAAAAACAATACACTAAAATTATGTCATTATATAAAGCGAGCGTGAGTCATGTTTTAATTTGGGTACGTTTTGACTTGGGTACGTTTCGGTTTGGGTACGTTTTGATTTGAGTGAGTTTCAGTTTGGGTACGTTTTGACCTGTTCCCCAATTCAGGTTACGAACAGGGGGCTTCTCGTAGGGGTAAGAAAAATGTATGTATGTATGTATGTACATATGTATGCAACGTTTTATCAGCACAGACCTGTCTTTATAGTGCCGAGTAAGTTCAGGCATCCCCCGAAAGCCCTAATTTATTTTTTACAACCAAATTCTTTAAACGGTAGACATATGTAGACGATACTTTTTCTAATGAAACAAATAATTTTAGGGGGAAAAAAAGCAAAACATCAAATTCTAGGTGTCGTACCATTTTATGAATACTTCATATAAAATTATTCATTTACCGTGTAGTCACCTTTTTATATCACACGTTTGAATTGAATAACGTATTATCTCGATTTTTTTTTATCGTCAGTATTATGTGATAGACAAAATTCATAACAGTAGTAAAAGCAGTAAAAACCTGGCTTTTTATATTGTTTTTGTTTTTATTGTTTGAGGTGTGAATATTTTCATTCTTATCGTGAGAAAGATAATACCAGTGACATTGTTCGCTATTGTTAAATCAGTCACCTTCTTTGTGTATATCGAAGAAACAAGAGTGGCCAGCAGTGGACATCATAAATTTAGAGACCCTTACAAACCTTAATGCGCCTCTAGATAAAAGGCTGTTGCATATAGTCTAGTTCCCTGTCTTGTATGCTCCCTATGATCATCTAGCGGAGTGCATTCGAAGGGAAATTGAGAAGCATAGAACCAGACTATGTTGTTTTTGACCGGCAGATGAACTTCGTGTGATGTATGAACTTATCTAGGGTAAAACGTACACTAGTAAACATGGCAGGAAAATCGTTAGCAGGAAAAGTGTGTCTTGTCACTGGGGCCACAAGAGGCATCGGAAGAGGCATAGCCCTTCAGCTGGGAGAAAATGGGGCCATTGTTTACATAACTGGGCGCACTTTGGAGGCGCCCAAGGGACCAGGTAGTTCTCTGAAAGAAACTGCTCGTGAAATAGAGCTGCGAGGTGGGCGGTGTATTCCCGTACAGTGTGACCATGCAGATGATGATGACATCAAGGAACTTTTTGAGCGAATTGACCGAGAGCAGAGCGGCCAATTAGACATTCTTGTTAATAACGCTTATTCTGCAGTATTTACTATATTTAACAACGTTGGTAAACAGTTTTGGGAGCAGCCGTTAAGCATGTGGGATGACGTCAATAATGTTGGTTTACGTAATCATTACTTGTGTGCCGTCCATGCCGCTAAGATGATGGTGCCAAGAAAAAGTGGCCTCATAGTCAACGTATCGTCTGCGGGGGGTTTGCGTTACTTGTTCAATGTTTGCTATGGTATAGGGAAAGAAGCTTGTGACAGAATGGCTGCAGATTGTGGGCTGGAACTGAGAAAGCATAACGTTGCTTTCGTGAGCTTGTGGCCGGGTGCAGTCCGCACGGAGAATCTCGAGCATATACTTTCAACAGCGGATGTAAGTGACCATAAAATGACAGGGTCAATGAAAGAAATGGAAAGGGCCAAACAGTTATTTGAAAATGGTGAGTCAACTGAATTTTCTGGAAAATGCATCTTTGGCCTTGCAACGGATCCAAATTTGATGAAGAAATCTGGGAAAATACACCTGACATGTGACCTAGGGGAAGAATACGGATTTTTGGATAAAGGTGGTCGGAAGCCTTTTCACATGAGACAATTGAATTATATTATCCCGCTTCGTTATCCAAAGTTACAGTGGGTAGCGAGCTGGCTTCCTAATTATGTAAGAGTTCCAACCTGGATAATGGCAATGGCTGGAAACAAAATGTATTGATATTTTTGTTAATGATGCTTGATGGATATATTTTGTTCTTAATATAGACCGATGGTAAATGTAACGATTCCTATGTTTTGCCTGGATGGGACCTTTTTTTTCTGGAAGCAAGGAAACTGCTGAATGTTTAATTTCATAATATGCTCAAATTGAAGTAATTTATTACCTTTTTTCATCTCTAGAACGATTACTTTCAACAAAATGTGTCTTTATTGTGTAGTGGGGTTATGCGATGCGTCCATGTCAATAGAATGAAACATTTGAAAGCATTATACGGAGTAGTTTATATGTGCATTAAACCTTAGCACCCATCTTTTTTGTAAGGAATTTCACAGTTGATACGACGTATTCTCTTCAGAGATTGCCGTTGTGTGTGTGTGTGTGTGTGATTTGGATTTTTTTTTAACATAGTTGTAACAATTTTGCAGTCATATCTTTACGATGTCTGCATTATGTCAGTTTATAGTTATGTCTATCACTGGGGCATCACGCCGCAGACATGTGGCATGATGTCCCACCCAGTCACATTATCCTGACACCAGGCCGACCAATCCTAACACTAACCTCTTAGTGCTGAGCGCCAAGCAAGTCTTTGGTATAACTCTGGACTTTTCCAGGAACCGGAAATGAGAGTGAGCAGGCTGGGTGTTTGTTTTTCTTCTATTTTTTAACAATGAACATTATGTTTGGATTGAAACGCAAACAGGATTACAGTGTTATAGACCCCCTGGTAATAGTAGTGGAGTAAAGTTGGAATTTGAGAGCAGTCATCTAATACAATCTGCCATCGACCTCGCACTTTCATTTAATGCTACACCAGACACATTCGGAAGACTTTCTCAGCCGACCGGATCGGGTCTTCAGAGGTGTCTGCGAAGTATGTTAAGCGAAGTCCTCGGTCAATCTCAGATTGCATTAGAAGTCTGCTCTCAAAGACCCCATTTTCTCCAGCTACCGAGAACAACATAAAGATGATATCTATATATACCAGATTACATAAAAATTTTCTCATTGGAGTGCTAGCGATTTTTGTCTCTATGAATCAGATTTCTTAACAGTGTTGACACGAATCGCCAGTCATTTTATGTCTTTCTATCAAACTACATAAAATGTATTCAACAGATTTCTTTATGAGGAAATTTCCCTGTTCTCTGGGGGGGAAAAAACGGTAGTATTACCAATACACAAGAAAGATAGCAAAAATGATCCCACCAGTTATAGACTCCTTTCGTAGCTGTGTAGGCAAAATCATGGAAAGGGACATTTTCAAACATGTATACAATTACTTACATGAAAAATAATCTTATTTGCAAATATCAATCAGGTTTTATTACAAATCTCTTAACGGTATAGCAACTAATAGATGTGTACCATAGTATTTGTGAAGCACTCTATTATGGAGAGGACGGGTGTAATATTTTGCGATGTATGGAAAGCATTCGACCGAGGTTGGCGCGAAGGTCGAATTCATAAACTAGAAAGCTATGAAATGGAATCAGATTTTATGACTTTTTCCATCAACTAACTTTCCGATAGAACACAAAGTTCTTGTGAAAACCATAGAATCTACAAATCAGTCGGTTTCAGTTGAGGTGCCGCAGGGTTCACTCTTTAAGGACCGTTATTGTTTCCTACATATGTCAGTGATATTGGGTGTGATCTACTTAGTCTCACCGACTTTTGCCTACGACAGCTCTCTCTCTCTCTCTCTCTCTCTCTCTCTCTCTCTCTCTCTGTCTCTCTCTCTCTCGCTCGCTCGCTTCTAGAAGTGTGCAAGATATGCCATTTATAGTGAATGCTGATTTAGAAACTCTATAAGACTGGTCAAACATTGGTTGGTAAGCTTCAAACCAACAAAAACCGAAATTTTTTCAGCAAAAGAGAATAACCCTCTCTTTTTCCCAAATTGAAGTTCCAAAATGAATCACCTTCATTTGTTGACAGTCATTAACATTTGGGCCTTACACATATTAGTACATTGCTTTTGTTGAGTCATCAACATTTGGGCTTTACACTTAGTAATACGTGCTTTTGTTGAGAGTCATCAACATTTGGGCCTTACACCTAGCAATACAAGTTTTTGTTGACGGTCATCAACATTTGGGCCTTACACTTAGTAATACTACATATCAAACATATGCTTTTGAAAGCATCTTAATTGCTAAATTTTATATATAAATACCCACATTTATCTTTCTTTCTGTGTGTAACGCTTGCTGAATAAGAGGTCGCCACCTCAAAACTCGCGGCGGCATCCAACATTTATTTTAACTTTTTTGTATATTTATCTTCAAACTGTCTTTAAAACTCGCTCATCCCAATTTTTTCATCAGTACGACAATCACCTAATCGACAATCTCTTATGCAAATGTGGGGTAGAAGCGGAATCAAAATATTTGCATGTCCACACAACACACAGTTCGAAGGATGTCTTTGCTTTAGAAGATACCACCCCACCCCAAATATCTAAGTTATGACAGATGGGTTTGGTACCTTGTAGAATCGAGATAAACCCAAGATCCGATTTCAATCACATAAAATAATCTGTCTCCTCATGTCCAGTAAGCGTATACACTGAAATTCCTAAAAACCAAACACTCGGTATGACAGAATAACCACAAGATCGAAAAAATGTTGGGTTGCCTTCTTCAATATCATCATTTTTGTTCCAGTAAACCAAAACCCCTTTACACTGAAAACCGAAACAAATTTTGATCCCAAATTTAACTTTTACACTAAAAAAACCCCCATAAAACCACAACTCACTTCAAACTTGGACATATACTTTAGCTGCTAAATTCCAGTCACACACTGAACCAGATTATTTATGGTTAGTAAATACTGTAGTAGGTTTATCAGTGAGACAAAATCTCATGCGAGATCAACACAATACTTAACACATGCTGACACATAGTAGGTTCAATAATAGGCTAATCCAAAGTCTCTAGGTCAAGGTTTTAAGGTGAGTTACTAATAACTAAACGCTTGTAGATAGGCCATTTAAGAAAGATTATGTTTACCTGCTTATTATCTGATTGTGATTGTTGCTATTTTTGCCCATAAATTCTCCATAGAACTTTGTTTTTTAATACCTTGGTTTTATTACCATTTTTAAAAAAAATATTAAACACGCATGGGGAGATGCTGGTGCTTTGCTGACGCAGACTGACAAAACAATATTTTAAAAGTCATATTCACTCACTTGATTTTCAACAGAGAAAAATCACCACATACCAGCATATAAGTAACCATGACTGTCGTTTGTCTTCTCTCACAAGTCAAGATGTTAAAATGACAAACTAAGGCTCAAGGGATTTAATTATCCTAGGAACATTATGAATTACATGGAGTATTTAAAAATTATGAATAAATTTTCATTCATAATTCTATTGGACTTAAAGTAAAGTAACCATGATTGTCGTTTGTCTTCTCTCACAAGTCAAGATGTTAAAATGACAAACTAAGGCTCAAGGGATTTAATTATCCTAGGAACATTATGAATTACATGGAGTATTTAAAAATTATGAATAAATTTTCATTCATAATTTTATTGGACTTAAAGTTATAAAGTATCTAATCTGTTAAATGACAAGGACTGTATTTCTGGAGTATCTATTCATGTGACTGAATGAAATATTTTGGAACGAATGTATGTTGTACAGTTATTTTTTCATTAAATATTAAAAAACAAAAGCTTTCTCCATTTGTGCACTCTTACACACATGCACAGATGTTCTCTCATAATTCCATTTTTTTTACTCTCTCTCTCTCTCTCTCTCTCTCTCTCTCTCTCTCTCTCTCACACACACACACACACACACACGTTCTTATAAAAAGACAAATTTGTTCACATCTGTCAAATCAACTCTAAAGTAAAACAAAAACCTCTCTAAACTGAAAATTAAATGTGGTGTCAAGGAGGATAAGTTTGTAAGAATTGTTTGGTTTTGATGGGTTTCATGGTTAAAGGGTAGGGATCTCAATAGTTTCCAAGTGATTACCTAGGCTCTAATTTTCAATGATAGGGATGGACCCCTGGATCAATGCCAGTTGCAAGTAAAAATTTGTCTTTTCGTGCACAGTGAGTATGTATTTGGTTATATGGTTAGGATCTCAATAGTTTCAAAATTATAACCTTGAATTATCAGTGTGTGATCTACAACTAGGACAAAAAATAGGTATTCTGTCTCGGCGCACCATATCAGCTCGTTTTCAATACGAATAATTATAACAATCCCCAGCAAGTCAGATGATGTGACAGGTTTTTCATAGAAAGGGAACCATGAGGTGCATTCTTGTACTAAATAACAATGTTTCATTATTATATCATCTGTAGGGGCTTCTAATCAAAAAATTATAACGAAACAAATCTCTATGGATAATATACGAATTAAAAAATATATTTCTTACCTTGGCCCTTCTTTCCAACAGGTGATTATTTTCTAATTTCACTTGTATCACGTCTGCCATAATAATATTTGTGATGATAATAATAATAATGATAATAATAATAATAATAATAATGTTTTTGTTATTATTATTATTATTATCATTATTATTATTATTATTATTATTATTATATCAACTCTGTAAATGTGGTAGCAAAATGCATAGCCCTTGAAAAAACATCGAAAACCAGTTACATTGTTATAATCTTATTACACCGTCGAAATTAATTTAAAACTCTGATAAATAAAAGAAAGGTAATAACGTAATTACTTTATGTTTTCCTTTATATTAATATTAAGCATGGCACCTTCGAAAAAATAATCGACTAGATGCTTGCACTTTTGTTTTCGATTTAATGGATTTTCTGCAGTATAGAATTTCAAGGGAGATAACTTATCCGAGGTCTTCCAAATATAGAGTAGCAACAAGTTATGCGGCTAAGAAGTTAATTATACAGATGGAAAACAAAATAAAAAGGAAGATGTTTGGAGTGAACGAATGTTTATTTTAATAGAATCATCTCCTCCTTGAATAATAACTTCACTCATATTTGTTAACACCGTATTATTTTTATTATTGTGGTAAGCCTACAAGTTCCAAACATAATCAGACGTTGCAAGTCTTGCATGTAATAAAATTTATTCAGACTGAGAACGAACCGTATTTATGAAATACACTATCTTAAATACACGGGAATCTGACTTTGTCCGTTCTTCATAATTGGATTTCTGTAACACATTTAAAGTTTATTATACTCATAAGAATCGGAGTTTCAGAAGTACTTGTAAGCTTGTAACCCCAGGAGGGGGTTCCGAGTTCTGAACCAGACAAGTGTTCAAAGGGAAACAAAAATATTTTAAATTATACAAAATAGCAATTATGGCTATAATCCCTTGATTATATTTATTTGAATGGATATTTGTGCACATCATAGACACAATGAATGACATAAAAATCAGTGATACGTATTTAATAACTGAGAATATCTGGCGATATGTTGATATGGCCTTAGTGATCACAGTGAGTTGGAAAGGTTGAACGGTGAAGGCCGTTCACACAGGTGAAGGCCGTTCACACTGGTGAATGGAGTGCAATGAGAAGTTAAAATATTAAGCAGGGTTAGCATTCTGGTCGCCGAACTAGTTGCAGACCAAAAATAAAATTTGTTTAAATTTAAAAGATTCAAAGCGTCAAATTAGTTTCTACAAAAAATAATAGTTTAAAAATAATTTAATTTAAACTATAATGAATAACAAATATTTTAATATTTTGTAAGCTTTAAAAATTTAAAAAAATAAAAAGTAGGCAGATTAAAATATTAAATTTTTTTTGTCAAACATAAAAAATAAAAAGAGCAAGTCAAAAAAAGTAAATTGCAAATAAAAATACAAAAATAATATAAAGTAGTGAAGTATATATTTGCAATAAAGAAGCTACTTAAATAAATAAATGAAGAAGGCTTCATGATATGACTTACTGATTTCAAAAAATGAGAAATAAATGGAAAGTTCTTTAAAATGTTTTTCAAACTAAAGTATAATTTGGAGAAATAATTTGGTGTTTTGGAAAATGTGTATGAAATACAGGAAGGGATATATATAGCAGTAATGAGAGAAACAGCACGAAACCTCATGCAGGAACCGTGGAAAAAGAGCACAAAACACGTCGAAATGTTGACCATATTCTGTTCAAGCGATTCTAATAATACATAGATGGAAGGTACCATTACATTCGAATAAAGATCGGTCCAGATTGCTGTCGCCACAGATACACGAACATGACAAGAAATACTCAGTAAGGGAAAGGGGTTCCTTGAGACATCCTTTGACAGACTGGAGGAACTGTTCATACATGGTTGCTCTTTGGCCATTCGACGAGAGCTGTGGAACCGGAAATATCTCGTGTTCGTCGACTGGACGTCACAAGAAACATACCATCATGTGTTCCATTTTTTAATCAATATAATTCAACATCACTACATGGATGAAAGTCTGAATAGTGCTAAAGGTGGTGAAGATTATGAGATATAAAGAAAATAAAATTTTGCAAAATGATGATTTTTATGTTTTAAATTTATAAGTTTAAATAGAAGCTGATGAAACTGAAACTCTTGTGAGTGTTTTTGTAACTCCAAAAAAAAAACAAAAAAAAAACCCTACACTTGTTCTGGTGAGTCATCTTGATTATTAGCACCCATGATTAAGACTGTTACTTTATTCTTGAGAAATATACATTCTCAAGAAAACTGCACATTTTACATAAAGAAAACACCTTTGGAAAAAAAAAGTTTGATATTTTTGTGTATAATATACATCGATGTGTATTATGATACCTTTTCGTTAAAAAAGTTACATACTTCATGCTGATTGCACCTTTCTCACGAAGAACTATCTACTTTTCTTGAAAAGTGTGCAACAAGTTTCCATTCTTCTCAAAAACCTCTATTGTTTGGAAAAGCTTTTTCTTAGTGGAATGTGTGTGCTGATATTTTTTTTCTCGATCATTTCCACCGATCAGTAACTTATAATGTTTACAATAAAATCGAACTCTTGTCGTTATTGTTGTTATTTGTTATGACGCTATGTGGACCAGGAGATTTCCACTCTGCATAGTGCTGAGAGCTTACACTGAACTTCAGCTAGATTACGGTAATCGTCTGAACAAGACATTCAGGACCGGCTACATGCATCATGACTCTAAGTCTTTGGACACTACGTCTTGGTACATACTTAATTATTTTCAGAAGTAATTTTTTTTTTACGACCTATAAATGTTGGGACAAAAAAAATTATAGCAATTTTTACATGTGCTATAAGTCTCAAGACACATTCGATATTGTTTCCACTTGTCGATCGATGAATTATTTTATTGATCATAACGTCAATTTAAAAAAGACAAATGACTTCGTGGTTGTTAAGGGACTATGATAACAAATTATTACATGGAAATGTTATAAATTAATACAATATGTTTGAAAAGTCAATAAATATATTTAATTTACCTCTTTTTTTGTTATCCATTTACCTAATTAAAATTATGTATTTTTTTAGAACAAGGACAAGATATGAGCAATAGCGGGATGTTGTACCCTTATTAGCGGTAGCTTCTCCCTGTTGTGCACTAATTTGCAATTGCTACTTCAAGCATTATTGCAAAATTGTCGAAAATCACTAGTAATTACACTTTTGCCTTGAAAATATAATTTACCTGACTTATTAAAATGTGTTAGTAATGTGATAACGAAAATTGTGTTTGGTTCAACGCGGGTCATCCTACGTTCATTGAAGATTTTAACTTGCATTGAATGAAGTACATCCACAGGTTTCGAATCACAGGCACCAGCGCGCTAAACTTCAATAATATCTTTGATATATGATAAGGAAGTTTCAGAAATAATGCGAAATAATGCTTTGAAAAAAATTGTCATACCGTAACAAAACCTTTGCTTTGATGTAAGCGACCTTAAGTAAGTACACGTTTACACCACTGCGGTAATCATGCTAATATTTCGGAGAAGTCGAGAGAGAGAGAGAGAGAGAGAGAGAGAGAGAGAGGTTCTATCCTGCTCAACCCACTAAATCAGATTTTACAAAAGTTAATAGTTGTGAATTGATGTTGTAGAACAGGTTCTTGCTTTGCTGCCAGACAAAAATCCCTTTTTACAAAAACTAATTCTATAGTTTATTTTAAACAATTTTATCACCTGGATTGCAGTCAGAAAACAACAGACAATTCTGCCAGTTTATAAACATAAGGTAAGGCCGAAACAGCCATCAGGATAGAATCAAAAGTGGAATGAATACAGTGCTTTGTGGAAACTTACGATTTGGTGTTAAGCCAAAACACGAAATGAAATTAAATCGACGATGATCAGTTATGTGAATATATTATGCTAGTTTTGCGCCTTTTATCATGAAAGATGTCTTTTCATATAATTTACGTCACTTTGTTTGATCGCTTATATCTCTGAAAAAGTTAACTCTTGAGCACGTGGGTCAAGTAAATAGCAATGGGCGTATGGCTCAAATTCAATTTTGGAAGAATGCGATTGGTAAAAACGATAAATAAAGCAAAATCTGCATCTAATATTTGTAATAAACAAGGATATAAGTGACACTAAGTGCGATTTGTACTGTGTTTGTACTTTGCTGTACAAATCTCGAACGACCCCTGAATAAAAAGTCTTAATTTACCTTTATTTTATTTCATATTGGATAAATCGGAAACTATGTACATGCAAGATATTAACATAGATCAGCTATTGTAGTTTATAAGTTATTGACGTAGTAAATGAACAAGAGCTGGTCAATCATGTGTGGCGTTCTTGACAATTTTGTCTTCACACTCTTTGTGTCTATAAGTGTTGGGACACCGAAAATGCTGTATTTTTCTTTTACATGCGTATAAGTCTTTGGACACGAATTAAACTAATTCTTTTTCGTGTCCCATGATTTACAGTCATTACAGTACACTTCAGGTTACGAGCGAAAACACCGTATACAAGTAGAAGAGCATAGGGGTTCTCCTTGAGATTGGAGAACATGTATGTATGTATGTATGTATGTATGTATGTATGTATGTATGTCGTTTTACGGTATATCAGCAAAGTCCTGGCTATATTGTGTTGAGTAAGTTTAGGCATCCCCCAAGAGACAATAAACAAATCTAAAGGCCCAAAAAGGGTAAAACGTTAAAATATAGAAAGTCTAAATTTTTATACAACAAAACTCTTATAAAATGTTAAAGACCTCAGCGTGAACATCATCACGGGGCGCATCCCTTGTCAAACAGTTTGCTTCTAAGTGTCGCATCTTAAGAGATACATGTTTATGCTTTTGGCAAGCTCGTTGGCAAGATGGTCGTATTTATTGATGTGGTCAGTCTTGTATATAAATTTAATGGGGATTTTGAGTGCAATTGTTTTACGTACTGTGTATTTGAAAATGTTTGTTTTCTTTTACTAAATTCTAAATGAAACCAGTCTGCCTGTCACGGTAAGACCAGAGACTTCAGTCATGACAGATAGACGCGCGCGTGTGTATGTGTGCGGGTGTCTTCTACGAAGTGTTGATGTTTTATAAGGTGTTTATTTACACCCAAGTTTCTGATTACAATATCAAGTATTCTAATTTTGGATATTATGAATTTTAATTTATGAAATGTAAACTGGCTCTGATTTGTTACAGTAAAACTATTAAATGTTTTGATGTGTAGAATTAATTTGATAATAATTATGTTTTTCCTGAAAATGTGATTTTCTTATACTTAAAACAGCGTTCAACTTATAATGCAAGAAAATCTAATCTTCCACTTCAATCTGATAATGCGGTCACGTAAATAAAACGTATATATTCATTTGCTATGCAGTAATAAAAAAATTCTGGATTCTTTTCGCTATTTATTTAAGGAATTTACGCCTGTTTTCATATCCTTAGTGAGCTGAAGATATAACTGAGTTCGTTACATATATAGCTCCAAAACCTACGGAAAACACGCATACACTCATATGTAGACGATATTTTTTCTCTTATGCAACAAACAATTTTAGACAAAAATTAAAACATCGAATTCTTGGAACCATACCATTTTATGAATATTTCATATAAAATTATCCAATGACCGTGTGGTCACGAATTATATCACAAGCTTGGACTGAATAACGTATTATCTCGATGATTTTTTTTTTTTCTTATATCGTCAGTATTGTGATACACAAAATTCACAGTAGTAGTAACAGCAGCAATACTACTCGGCTTTTTGTATTGTCTTTGTGTTGTGGATGTTTTCATTCTTGTCGTTAGAAAGATATTACTAATGGCATTGTTCACTATTGTTGTATTAGTTACATGTATTGTAGATAAAAGCAACAACTACAGTTGTAGTCGTCAGAAATTATAAATTTAAACATAACGTGTAAAACCTTACTGCGCCTCTAGATAAAAGGCTGTTGTGTCGACGTGCTGACCTATGTATTATGACCTTCTCTAAGATAACCGTACCCAAGCTAGTCCGAGTTTCCTCTGACCCTTGCCACCCCATTTTTGATATTTGGACATTTACGTTGGGGTGTAGGGTCAGAGTCCATTCCCTATCGAAAAGTTGGAATTCGCCGACTCCATATGGTGTCGGCATAGGGTAGCCGCTTACTAACCGGACTAGCAAACTTTAACGACCATTAATCGAGATATACCTGCATGAAATTGATAGGAATTTGATTTATTTTCTCAGATATTGCGAGTATAGCATTCGTTATATCCTTAATCCGCTGACAGACTAGCCAAAACTATAGCGTTGAAGAAATTTGACCTGTCACTTGCCATTTGCATTCCGAGTCACATGACCACACAAATCTCGCGACCCACATGCCAATGACTTCAGAGTTCAAATAATCAAGTGATATCAACATTTAACCATTTCTAATGTTGCTATACGAAGACAAATCGAACATATAAATGAAAGTCACGTAATATTTATAGAAAAATAAAAGAACATAAACTTCTAAAAATATTTATTCTGGAAACAACGACCAGAAATCTGTAAATGTTGCAGCAGCTTGAAAAAAACAAACAGATTCAACAAGCGGAGAGCACAGGTCATCGCGGTAGTCACGTGATACCAACAAAATGCATCACTGACACGTGCTTAGTACTTGATGAATCTGGTTTTCTCCACCTTGCTGCGATACCGACAGGTTTCTAGTCGTTGTTCTCAGAATAAACATGTTGAGAATTAAGTGTGCATTATATTTATGTACAAGTATTACATGACTTTTAATTAATATTTTCGAATTTTATGTACAACAACTTTCGCAATTGTTTATTGTTGATATCACGTGAGTATTGGACCTCTGATGTCATTGACATGTAGGTTGCGAGATTTGTGTGGTCATGTGACTCGGAATGCAAATGGCGAGTTCCAGGTCAAATTTCATCAACGCTATAGTTGCATCTCGTCTCTCAGCGGATTAAAGATATAACGAATGATACACTCGGTATTTCTGAGAAAATAAATCATTCTTATCGATTTCATGCAGGTATATCCTGATGAAAGGTCGTTAAAGTTTGCTAGGCCGGTTAGTAAGCGGCTAACCTATGCCGACACCAAATGGTGTCGGCGAATTCCAACTTTTCGATAGGGAACGGACTCTGACCCTACACCCCAACATAAATGTCCAAATATCAAAAATGGGGTGGCAAGGGTCAGAGGAAACTCGGACTATACCCAAGCTTATTCCATGGCAGGAAAATCGTTAGCAGGAAAAGTATGTCTTGTCACTGGGGCCACAAGAGGCATCGGAAGGGGCATAGCCCTTCAGCTGGGAGAAAATGGGGCCAACGTTTACATAACTGGGCGCACTTTGGAGGCGCCCAAGGGACCAGGTAGTTCTCTGAAAGAAACTGCTCGTGAAATAGAGCTGCGAGGTGGGCGGTGTATTCCCGTCCAATGTGACCATGCAAATGATGATGACATCAAGGAGCTTTTTGAGCGGATTAGCCGAGAGCAGAGTGGACAATTAGATATTCTCGTTAATAATGCTTATTCTGCAGTATTTGCCGTATTTAACAACACGGGGAAACAGTTTTGGGAGCAGTCGTTAAGCATGTGGGATGACGTCAATAATGTTGGTTTACATAATCATTACCTGTGTGCCGTCCATGCCGTCAAGATGATGGTGCCAAGAAAAAGTGGCCTCATAGTCAACGTATCGTCTGCGGGGGCGGGGTTGCGTTACATGTTCAGTTCTTGCTATGGCATCGGGAAAGAAGCTTGTGACAAAATGGCTGCAGATTGTGGGCTGGAACTTAGAAAGCATAACGTTGCTTTCGTGAGCTTGTGGCCGGGTGCAGTGCGCACAGAGAATACCACGCATATCTTTGCAGCAGCCACTTTAAGTAACCTGAACATCACAGGACCAATATCAGACATAGAAATGGCCAAACAGTTATTTGAAAACGGTGAGTCAACTGAATTTTCTGGAAAATGCATCTTTGGACTAGCAACGGACCCAAATTTGATGAAGAAATCTGGGAAAATACTCCTGACATGTGACCTAGGTCTAGGGGAAGAATACGGATTTTTAGATAAAGGTGGTCGGAAGCCTTTTCACATGAGACAATTGAACTATATTATCCCGCTTCTTTATCCAAAATTAGAATGGGTTGCGTGCTGGCTTCCTAATTTTGTAAGAGTTCCAACCTGGATAATGGCAATGTATGGAAACAAAATGTATTGACATATTTGTTAAAGATGCTTGATGAATATATTTTGTTCTTAATATAGACCGATGGAAAATGTAACGAATTCTTTGTTTTATTTGTATGGGAACTATTGGACATGCAGAGAAACTGTGTGCTGACGATTTAATTTCATAATCTACACCAAATGAAGTCATTAATTAGATTTTTCATCTCTAGAACGATTACTTTGATCATACTATATGGGGGGTGGGGGTCATGTCATTAGTATGAAACCTTGGAGAACGATATATGGACCACTGATTGCTGTAGAATACTACTGAGTGTGATTTGATATATAAAATGATAGTCCTGTTTGCTTTCATGTATATTTGAGACGTGTAACGTGAGATTAATTGAACATGTAGTTACTGATTATTAGCACCCGAAGATAAGACCACGGATAAACCAGTAAACGAGCATGATAACATTGAAGACTAAGTCCCATTGCGTCAAATGTTTTATAAAGTGGTATTTTATCTACAAGATATCCAAAAATGTCGATTAATTTCTTCTACATCGTTATTTCAGTTTAAGCAGATTACAAAAAGTTTTGAAAAAGGTTTGCTAGTTATTTTATACTGGCATGAACTAAAAGTACATACAATAGCTCTATTGAATCAGAAGAGCGTCTTTCTTATTGGGCCAAATTATAATAGTAAAACCTTGTGTACTTGTATGAAAAAGCTTAAATACTGGTTCTTATTGTGCTCATATGATTTGAAACAACAAAATTGTACACATCTTTTTTATAATTCACTGTGCATGGTGTACTCGGCACTGTTTTCCATATATCATTCAATCCCAAACCTACCTAAGATCATGAAAACAATATGAAACAGAATGTTAGAATACTTTTACACGCAAGGGGTCTCATAACGAAGCAAATTAAACACTTACGTGCTCCTGGCTTGAGCCTGATTGTTTTTCCTCTATTTGAAAGGACCTCAAGACAGCATTCGTTGTCAATTGAAAGGTTCTTAAACGCGCAAAACGACAATTAATTTTTGACTAATCACCAAATGATCATACATCCAGAAATTCTAATTTCACACTTGCACGGCTTTCTCTTCCTCCTAGAAATTTGCTAATTACTCTGGTTGAAAAATATCTTCCCAAAACTGACTCCCAAAATAACATATAATTACTCAAATCTAACAAGGTTATACATGGAAACGTAAATGTTAATTGCACATACTCTAGGCTTGTTACAATATTCCGTATCTATCTACCTATCTACTTACATCGTGGGTTTGAGTCTCGATCTCGGCCAATGTTTGTATGTGAGAAAGCTTGCCAGTAGCTCCTGTGGGTATGTGGTCCTTTCGGGCTTTTTTCACGGGTTCTTCCTCTACCAAGTATACTGACCGCCATGTATAGAATATCATGGGGTGAATAAAGGCGTTAAACCCACAACAACAATAACACCGTCTCTTTATGAGAGCCAAACTCGATAAAGCACTATTTTTCACACCCTGCATAAAAATGTCAAGGACGGAGAATAAAGTATATAACAAGGAGTATAGAATACAACTTAGGGGAGAGTTTCGATCTTCCGTGTAAGTAGTACATTTCTATCCTTCAGCGTTGTCATTTTTGCACAAAAAGATACGGCGAATTCCCTTCGGCGTTTGTTTACCCTACTACTACCAAAGGATTTAAGTCGCCTATGCATACTCATTGCTTTCACGACTGGTTAATATCCGAAGGTCGGGTTCTTCAATTGGTCGGGTCTGTGAGATTGGTGCCATCACAGCTCCGTGTTTATGTACGATGCCGCACTTTTTATTTATGTCTGGCAGCGGCAAAGGAGGGAAGGACCCCGGAAGAGGGGCGCCAAACGACACAGGAAGAGACTCGCGGTGCACTCCCCCAACGCCAGGACTTACATTTTGATCAAATTTTGTCCAGTAGTACTAGTGGACAGCCTTATCTACAATGACGTGTAAGCCACCTGTGTAATTAGCCTAATGTAATTAGTTTTAGAATTTTTAATTTAAATGTATTAGGAAAGTTGGAATTTTGTGTACGAAGTGTACTTTTGTATTGCCGAAAGAGTATCAATCAGCTGGGTGTCAGTCATCCCAACAGACGTTAGGAACACGCAGATTTTACGTTGGTCGTTAATTTTGATGGAGGAACCAAAGGATCGAGTTTGTTTTTGTGTATAGAGCTGTTATCGAAAGTGGTCTTCGATAGCCAAAGAAAGACTCTCATTGATGTAAAAAAAAACAAAAAAAAAAAAAAAAAAACAAAAGGGATTCCCCTTTCTACCCCCACCTCCGCCACAGTATATGGGCCTTAGTTGGAAATCTTTTGTCAACAC
Organism: Megalonaias nervosa; assembly: GCA_016617855.1. NCBI lineage: Eukaryota > Metazoa > Mollusca > Bivalvia > Unionida > Unionidae > Megalonaias > Megalonaias nervosa. The sequence goes on from JAECUM010023550.1 coordinate 17,597, forward strand.
TGGCTTGTTGACATCAGGATCCCACCCAGGTGTTTGCTAGGATGTTTTCCCTAGCACCTGTTTTGCATCCGTTTGGCATGATTGTCCGGGTGGGTGTAGAAAGAGGGAATTTTTGGAGTAGCAGGTAGAGCTTCCTGGATTACTCCATGGGATGGGTTTTCCTTTTGGTTTGTGGAGTAGAGGGTAGAACTTCCCGGTCTACTCCATGGCTTAGCCCGTTCGAGTTGTATAGACAATAGCACCTTCTTACGAGGTGGAATTGTCCCTCGAATTGGTTAGCTCTTGTTTGTTCGTCCGGGAAAAAAAAATAGGAGGGATTTCCCTCTTCTACCCCCACTTCTCCGCCTCGGTGTCGGGGCCTTAGTGGGAAATCTTTTGTCAACACTGGCTTGTTGACATCAGGATCCCGCCCAGGTGTTTGCTAGTATGTTTTCCCTAGCACCTGTTTTGCGCCCCTTGCATCCGTTTGGCTTGATTGTCCGGGTGGGTGTAGAGAGAGGAAATTTTGGAGTAACGGGTAGAGCTTCCTGGATTACTCCATGGGATAGGTTTTTCTTTCCGTTTGTGGAGTAGCAGGTAGAGCTTCACGGTCTACTCCATGGCTTAGTCCGATCGAGTTTGATAAAAAATAACACCTTCTAACGAGATGGAATTGTTCCTCTAATTGGTGAACACTTGTTTGTCCGTCCGAGAAAAGCGGAGTCATCACTTGGACTGTTATCTTCCGTTTCCTAGTCATTTTCCCCCGTTCTTCCCCATCTCTTTTCCTCCATTCATCCTCCTTTTCCTGTCTATTGCCTCTGCCCTAGTGCTTTTGCCTACTTTTTTTTAGTGGGTTTGCATGCAGGGGGTGATAAATAAGGAAGAGATGAGAAAAATATAGGAAATATATATTTTTAGTAATTAAATGAGAACTTACTATCACTACCATGCAGGGGAGATAAAATAAGGAAGAAGATATAAAATAAAGAAGAGAGGATAATATATATATATATATATATATATATATATATATATATATATATATATATATATATATATATATATATATATATATATTTGGAGGGGGATTTAATAAAGAATGTTAGTAATCTGTGGTTGGTGTATTGGTCTTACCTTTTGTTTTATGCTAAGTTTTGTGGACTTGCCCTTTGGCTAACAGTCGCTTTAGTCCAGGGTTTTGTAGACTCGCCGTTCGGCTAGCAATTGCTTTAGTCCTAGTTGCCGCTTTACCATTGTATTGGTGTGGTATATTGTGTTTGTATGTTGTCACATTTTGTGGACTTGCCATATGGCTGGCCCTGCGCCACAGTCCATTTTTGGTGTGTATTTTGTATTGCTCTTATATTGGTATTGGCCAAGGTTTTGTGGACTTGCCTTCTGGCTAGTAGTTGCTTTAGTCTTAGTTGTCACGTTTTTATTGTATTGCTGTGGTATGGTGTGTTTGTATGTTGTTATGTTTTTATGGACTTGCCATACGGCCGGCCCTGTGCCATAGTCCATTTTTTGTGTGTATTTTGTGTTACGCGTTTATTCATATTTTTCCGAATTTGTCGATTTCCTTCAGGAACAGTGGTATACTTTTGTAGGTGATCTCGAGATTATTGTTCTTGGTCTTGTCTAGTATTTCTGGGTATGTTGTCGGCGATCCGATTAGTTTTTGGTATTCCCTGAGATTGTTTCTTTGTAGTTGGTATCTGCTGCAGGTGTTAAAGACGTGGTCGAGTGTTTACGGTGCTGGGCAGTGTGGACAGTTGGTGTTATTGTTCTGTTGGTCTTTGAGGAATTTTCCATAGCTGCTTTTCAGCAGTGTTTTTCCTGTTTTTATCCTGTTGGTGATTTGTAGTTCGTTGTTTTGTAATCTTTTAGGTGTCTTGATGCTTCGGGTTGCTTCTTTTTGCAATTGATACAGGTGTCTACCTTTACTGGTGGTATCCCAATATTGTTGCCATTTCTGGTTTATTTGCTGTCTAACCTGACTGTATAATTCCTGGACGCTGTAAGCAATGGGCTGGACATCGTTGTTGTGTAGACTGTGTTTTGCTGCGAGGTCAGCTTTATCATTTCCAAACTGGTTGATGTGAGATGGTACCCATAAAAATTCCACGTTGAACTGGTCCGTTTCCAGTTCTCGTAAACTTAGCATTGTTTCTTGCAGCATATTACCCCTGCTTTTTGATGAACCGGTTTCTGTTGATTTCAGAACGCTTAGTGAGTCCGTTATGATGACGTGGTTTTTATGTGTTTGGGTTTTTATCCATAATAGTGCTTCTTTTATCACCCAGAATTCTGCTGTATAGATGGAACATCCGTCTGGTAGTCTGGTTCCAATCTGGGTTTGTTGCTTGGGCACGACAATGGCTGCCGCTGTTCTATTTAGTTCTTGGGATTTGGACCCATCTGTGTAGATTTTTGTATATTCAGAATAATTTTCCTCTAAGATTTTGTGGATTCCGGTTAGGATTTTCCAAGGGTTGTGGTTTTTATGTCCTAGTGTCAGCGCTGTAAGGTTTATTCTGGGTGCATTGTTCTTCCAGGGTGTGAGGTCACAGATTTTGTATTGTTCGGCCTGGATTTTCGGTATTTGCATTTCCTCTCTAAGCATGTGCACTCTCTTGCTAGCCGGGGTGGGGGGTGGGGGGTGGGTTGGGTACTAGCTTTTTGCTAAACGGCCTCGCGCAGTTTCTAATAGCCATTTTAGTTGGGTTGTTATCCGAGTGTATGGAGTTTCTAATAGCATATCGTAAGATATGTTCTTCTCGTCTTATGTTCAACGGCAGTTCACCTGTTAGTATCTGTAGTTCGCCGTTCGCGGTATTTGGTAGTGTTCCTGTGCATATTCTAAGTGCTTTGTATTGCATACCGTCTAATGTTTGGAGAAGGGAATCATTTGCAGATGCATATGTTTGGCATCCATAGTCCAATCTGGCTCTGATTTGCGCCTTATATAGCATAAGTAAAGTATGCTGGTCAGCTCCCCATGTTGTTCCCTTTAGGTGTTTTAGTAGGTAGATGTCATGTTGGCATTTTTTGATTAGTTCCGCTATGTGTTGTATCCAGCTGAGGTTTTCGTCTAGTAGCATTCCTAGGAAGTATGTCTGCATGACGAATTTGACCGGTGTTCCTTGTAGGTATAAGGTTGGGTATTTGGGCTTATGTCTGTTGTGCGGGGAAAAAGGCATTCCAACCGTTTTGTCACTGGAAATTTTGAAACCCCAGTTGTCTGCCCATAGTGAGATTGAGTCGAGGTTCTTTTGTAGTAGATTGATGTATGTTTGGTTGTTGGGATCTCCTGCTTTCCAAATTCAGCTTTCGTCGGCAAACTGGGATAAACTGACTGATTTGTCGATGTAATCGCTGAGGTTGTTAACCATTATGTTGAAAAGTGAAGGGCTTATTACGCTTCCTTGGGGTGTTCCGTTGTCCAATGTACAGATGTTGGAGGTTTTGTCGCCTATTCTAGTTTTAATTTGTCTTCGTGCTAGAAAATTTGCTATCCAGCGGTGCATCCTTCCATTGATTCCATATCGATTAAGTTTGGAGACGAGTCCTTTCGTCCATACGAGGTCGAAGGCTTTTTCAAGGTCAATGAAGATTACTATAAGGTGTCTGTGACTTCTTTGTTTTGCGTGAAAGGCTAATTTGATGTCCGCTTCCAGTCTTACTAGCTGGTCAATGGTGGAGCGTCGGTTTCTAAATCCACTTTGACTTTCAGAAAATAGTTGGTTTGAATCCATGTGGTGTTTTATCCTGTTGTTGACCATAGTTTCCATAATTTTGCAAATAGTGTTTGTGAGGGAGATAGGTCTGTAAGAGGTTACCTTTTTAGGGTCTTTTCCTGGTTTTGGTATTGCTATAACTATTGCCTGTTTCCATGGTGTTGATATTTATCCTGTCTCCCGTATAAGGTTTATCATGTCTATTGTAATTAGTTGCATGTTTATTGGTAAGTGTTTGTAGATGGCGTATCCAAGGTTGTCCTCTCCTCCTGGTGCTGTGGGTTTCTAGTTGTGTAGTGCTTGCCTCCATTATTGTAGTGTGAAGTAGTCATTTAAAGGTGAGCTGCTGCTTGCTTGTTCCGTGTTTTGGTCTTTGAATAAGTGTGGGAATTCATTCTCTATTGTTTGTCTCTGTGCCATAAATGTCCGTGTGTGATTGTTGTTACTGCTAGAAGGGGCGAAGTGTTGTGCAAGTTGTTCTGCTCTTTCTTGGTTAGTTTGTGCTCCAGATATTTTAGGTATTGTTTTCGGGGCTTTTCCTCTTATGGCTTTGATTTTTGCCCATACTTCTTTAGATTTGGTGCGATGTGTGAGTGTGGAGCAGTAGGATTTCCATGAGTTTTGTTTGGCTTCTTTTATGACTGTTATCACATTGGCTATTTGTTGTTTATATATGATGAAGTCAGTAGCTAGCTTGGTATGTTTGAAGCGGTTTAGAGCCTTCTTTTTTTCTTTAATTGCGTTTCTGCAGATGTTGTCCACCATGGTATGTTGTTTGTATTTATCTTTCCGCATGTTTTGGGTATAGATTCTTGTGCAGCTTCATTCAGTACTTTGATAATGTTGTTGTAGTAGAGGTTGGTATCATTGCTGTGTAGGTCCTCTATATGTACTTTGCTCAAGATTGCTTGGAATAAGTTCCAGTCCGCTTTTTCTATTTTCCATTTTTGTGTATTCCGTTGTTGCTCCTTTAGGTTTGTAGATAAATGGTAGTACTTATCGGGAACTGATCACTTCCCAATGTACTTTGTTGGAGTACTTCCCAGTCCGCGATCAGTGCTATAGATGTTGTGGCTAGTGTTAGGTCCAATGTTGTAAAGTTCCCGGATGTGGGGTCTATTCTGGTAGGTGTTCCTGTGATTAGGATTATAAATTGGTTTTCTCTGGCGTAATTTTCCACCTTTCTGCCTATGGTGTCAGTATGTTGTCCTCCCCATTCTGTTTTGTGTGCGTTAAAATCTCCACAAATGATACAGTTCTTGCTTCCGTTTTGGAAAATTTGTAGGAAGCTGTTGGTGGGATTTGTAGTGTGGGCAGGGGGGTCATATTTGTTGTAGATTGTTGTTGTTTTGGGTCCAGTTTTGATTGAGATTCCTTGGCGTTCAATTTGGTTGTCTGCAAGATCCACTCTGGTGTCTGCAATTGTGTTATGTATGTAGAATGTGAGTCCTCCACCTCTGCTCCCATTGTCCCTGTGTTTGTGATAGTTTGTATCATAATCTTTGAGTCTGGGTAATTTCGTGTGTGTTGTAGTTAGAAGTGTTTCTTGGAGGCATATTATATCTGGTTTGTGTGTGGCTGTATTGATTGCTGATGTTAGTTCTCCGTGGTTTGCTATTAGTCCTCTGCAGTTCCATTTGCCAAATGGTAAGTGTTGAGTTAGGGTTTTTATGTTTTGTAGTAGAGTTGTTATCCATAGTAAATGTGCGTTGATGTTTATGTTTTTGGTAGTAATTTGAAGAGCTTCCTGCGGTAGGCTTGCTGTCCATAATGGGGGTACATTCTAGTTTACCTGTAAATGTATTGTCCCGTGAATTGATTTAGTTGTCCTTTGTAAGTATTTTTTCCATTTCTTTATAGAGCAGGTAGCAGGCATCTTCTCTTTTGATCTGGTTGTTATATGATTTCTTTTTAATGCCTTGGATTATTTCCTGCAGTTGTAGGGTTACGAGTTTTGCATCGGTAGGTGTGGTGTTCGTATCCTTAACTATAGTGTGTTGCTGTATAGTGTGTTCCGAAGTCATACTTACGTTGTGGTGTTGTCTTCTCATAGTTGTCTGTGGTGGGTGTGGAGTTGTGGTTGACAGATGCAGTTGCCGTGGATAAGGTGGTGGCAGCTGGAGCCAGCATATAGGTTGTGTTGCTATATGTTTCGTTTTGTGTGGTGTTGTCCGTGTTGTTGTTGTTGTTGTTGTCTGTTCTTCTTTTTAGCCCCTCTAGGTGTTGATTTTCAGTTAGTGTTGTTGTTTGTCTCACCATTGTTGTTGGCACTCGCAATTTGTTTTGGTGTTGTTATTAATGTTATGTAGGTGTTTGGCTTTTCTGTTGTCGGTGTTGTAGTATTTTTTTTCTCTTGTCCGAAATTTTTTTTATTTGGCCTTTGCTTGTCCGGAAAAAGGAAGAGGACTTTGTAGTAGAAAATCTTTAGACAACACAGGCTTGTTGTTTGTAGGATTCCACCCAGGTGTTTGCTAGTTTGTTTTCCCTAGCACCTGTTTTGGGTCCGTATTAGGCCTTCGCTTGCCCGGAAATAAAGGTGGGCAAGATGACTTTGTAGTGGAAAATCTTTTGACAACACAGGCTTGTTGCTTGAAGGATTCCAGCCAGGTGTTTGCTAGTATATTTTTCCTAGCACCTGTTTTGGGTCCAAGAAATCGCCAGTACTTCGAATTTGGCAGACAATAATACCTACTTACGAGGTGGAATTGTCTCTCGAGTCAGCTACCTTTCGCTTGTTCGGAAAAAACCCCCTGTTAGTTGCCGATTTTAGCAATTTGGTATGGAGGACGTTTTTACTTTTTTTGACATTGTATTCGAAGGAAGAGAAGACAATCAAATTAATATGGAAATATTGTTTACTAACATTACTGTTGCTTTTAATAACTACATACGTCTCTGCTTTGAAAGGAAAGAAATTATTCCTGACATTTTGTATCTATAGGTATTTGACCATTTGCACTTCCCAACATAAACATGCACCCACTGCAAGAGTACATGCATTGGCAAACAAGATTTATTATTTTTTTAAATTCTATTTGAAATAAACCAATTCAAGACAACATATGCATTGTTATCTAGCCAAGCAATGAAAATAATCCCCCGCTTACAAAATATAAACACGTCACCAATCTTTACCTACTCAACTATAATGATATTTTCTTGGTAACTATAATATTCGTCCACCCTCCCGGCAGATTGTACCCAACTATCTATTTTTAAAAACAAAAAGGATCAAGGATATTAAAAATGCACAAAACTTCATATCATCATTCATCAATTTATAGTTTTTAACCTGCAGTCTTCCAGGGGTCTCCAAAACTGTTAAATCCATCGCGTTTCAATCCAACGGAAGAGTCTTCACTAAGACTACTGCCATATTTGCATGGCTAGTTGGCATTTTTCAGACGGCAGGAGTGATGTAGTCCACCGTTTTCGGTATGCTCAGAAAAATTCCGTAAATGTTTGAGTTACATCCCTTTTAACACTTGCCATTTAAATTTCGTTCAAATTTCTTTTATAGAAGTATTGAAACTTAACATGGCAAATACTGTATGCACACGACATTTTTGTTTTTACCTTCTATGCATATGTAGTCCAAGAAACCTTGTACTTTCATTGCAATGGACTTTTCCAGGAGCCGGAAAAGAACAGTGAGCAGGCTGGATTTATTTTTCCTTGCTACACTGTAAATTACGTTTGGATTGAAGCGCAAAACCAGATGACAGTATCAGGAATCTCCTGGAGATATGTTGTATAGGGTAAAGTGTGACTTTGAGTGCAGTCATCTAATACAATCTGCGATCGATCTCGCAATTCGATTTAGCGTCACAACAGGAACATTCTTGTCAGCCGACCAGGAGGGGTAAAGCCTGGTCGTGACCATTTTCTGCTACCACTGAGACTGTCATTGGTATGTCTAATGCTATACAACAAACTGCTATTCGAAAATAATGGGATTCGACTTTGAACTTGCCTATATCCATTCTGTTTTTCTCATCACGAAACTTGCTGGGCTTATCATACTATATCATACTAAGAAAGATCAAAAAGTTCTTTTGAGATAAACATGCCTTGATAGACATAATATGTCTCGATTTCATATCACAACGAGTCTGTACCAGAGAAAAACAACATGGCCATGTCGACTTAGATTTGTTTGACATAGCCATTGTGAAAACCACAGATCAGCAACTTAGATAACTCCAATATGGCAAAGCAGCAGCAGAAAGGCTTTTTGCGATCCACATTCTATGGATGGCTACTAGGTTCCCATCAAATATTTTCATCGCGACAAAACTAGGATCGACAACCAACTTGTCTCGCTGCTCTTGTATGTTGACTATTGGATGTGGACTAAGTTTCTGAAATTTTCTATCTTTTTGCCAAATACTGAATTATTAATTAACTGAAAGAAATTTCTGCCAAGATTGTTTGTCGCCTTCTTTCTCTTGTCTGTGTTAAAATCGATGTATGGTTTTAGCCAGGCAGATTGTTTGAATTTGATCACGCGAAGAATTCTAATTATTTGCATACCCAAGTGAAGATAATGCCTCTGATTTCTGAAGTAGGTGACACGCCTCATCTTGTCCACCAGATTTGGCATCAGCTTTGGAGTACTGAGGTTGCTAATGTCTAGTTTTGTCTTTGAGTGTCAACGTATGTGGGCTCAAACATAGCCTTGTCTACACAGATATTTTCTAGAGCAAGTGGATAGCTGAATTTATGCAGGCTACTCGAGATCAGCTTCTCGCTTTATAAGATTTCTTCTGTGAAACGTTCTGGCGACAGCCAAAAAAAGCTGCTCAGAGGCAACCGCTGTGGCATAGCCCAATCCATACAGATTATTAGAATCTCATATGACATGATATTTTATTGACTGCGTGGGATCATATTCTGGCAGACATTTGTTGTTGGCTACACAATGAATGTTAGGGATTACTGAGATCATACAGCGAAATCCTTTCTGGATGGAATTGTATAGATTGACACTTGTGGTCAATTTCCGCTGAACCGTAAACATCTTGAGCTCGGTATTTCAAGACAAACCTGGACTTGGCGAATACCTTGGTTTGACTAATACCAAGCGGTATCCAAATCGTCATAATACAGTCAACTGTCACTAAAACTCCCAAAATTGTTAGCAAACAATAAGACATTTGTTTTTACATACCAAGGTATTCGCCAAGTTTTTTGGCTGTTGATTTTGTTCCAGACGTAGCAGCATGTTCCTAGCCCGCATCATAATCATCGTCATTATTAAGCTGGCTAACGACATCTTTTTTTTCTGAGGCAGTCTGGTTTCATCAAATTTCTCTCAAGATGATATGTAGCAATACGGATAGATTCCTTTGCGAGTGAATAAATCCACAGTATGACGAAATACTTTTGTAGTTTTGACCAGCTCATCCAAAGGTCCCAGCAAAATATGATAGCTGTCTATAAAAAGCAGGTAGCCAAGTAAAATTGACATGTAGCGCTCGGTGTTGTTTGGGAGGCAGGTAATATCTTGGTCGTATTTTCCAAAGTTTTTCACAATCAGGTATGAGGCATAGCCTTTTAGATTATACAGCACCACTGAAATAAACTTTGGCATCTTCAAATGAATGTCGCATTGGTTGTGGGCTGCACCCCGATGTTTGCCAGTAAGATGCAAATGATCTCTGGCTCGATCATAACTAAGCGGCTCCTCGCATATCCAACACTTATCAGACTTCATAAAATTATTTCTATCTTCAGCCATATAAAAAATTTTAGCTGGGAGTAGAGCACTTTCGTATGCTACTTCACCAAGCAAACTGTTTCTAAAATGTTCGACGCAGTCAGCATATCGATACAAATTTATGGGCCTATTTAGAGCGCTAGTAATGCAGAACAGCGTGTACGAATATCCGCTGTGAATGTGCTTCTGATGTTCTCTGGTGAACGATGCTTCTTGCAGCCTACATGGGAACAGTGAACGCTTCAAAATCGGCACAGCTAATAAAGGGTATTCTCATTTTGTGACTCAACTTTTCAAACGTTAAGATATTGTATTTGCTTGAAATCGCGGCTCTAGTAGAATTAATTCAATCCAGGCCATGTCGCACAAGTAGGTCTTCTCGCATAAAACTATGAAGATATTGCGCGCAGTAAAACAGTTTTGCTTTATGCTTGGTTTGCTGCCCTTTCACGAGTCCACTAAAATGTTTGGTCCAGGAATAGTGGCAGTCTGTATTCTCGTGATGAAAGTAGAGCAAATCGATATTCTTTATATGTAGTCAATAGTATGTGTAGCGGATAAGCCTTCCTATCCTCGATAGCAAACACGTTGATCGAAATATTATTTTGTCGCTCAAACCTTGGCAGGTTATTAATCTAAACAGGAAAGCTGATGCCAGTAAAGTTTAGCTTGTCTTTGTGTCAGAATACTTTCTTACTCAATTTGGATATTTTTCTTATTGTTTTCTACGTTTACACACCTTTGTCTGACTGGCAACTCAAAAAAAGACCGACCACGAAGCAGATTATACTTAGAGGTGTTTATGATGCACCTTGAAACGTCAAACCCAGTCCGAAAAGAGCGTTCGCATGAGAACCGACCTATGTCAATGCTAAGCGATTAAAAAAAACCCCCACTTATAAGGTTTACCTGATCGACATTAAAAGCGCGGATCGGTTTGCTTGTGAAGTGCAATTTTAGCTTTTGTGCCAGCGATCTTTGTAAAGAGCATGTTAAAGCCAACAGAGAATTTTATACTGCAAAATGAACTCACTTGACAATGTTTTTTGGAATTTATATTTTTGATTCCGTCTCCATTACTACATTGTTGGGCGATAGCAAACTGTCAAAAATTGTTTCAATAGTCTTGTCATATCCAGCATAAGCTTGTTTGCGTTGCATAAATTTCGTGATTGCACTCATAGTATGTAACTAATGCCGTTGTTTAATTGCTTGTCCGAAATCTGTCTTTTAGGTTTCTGCAGCAATGATGCAGCGCTGTGGCAAAATAACATGCCGTTGTTATAGCTGATGATAACATGACCATTTTCTTTTTCTGCCCATTTGTCAGCAGGATTCATGTAGACTGCTTTATTGCCTCAGCTTTTTCACTATGATTCAGTTGTTTTCCGTTTGGAAAGTCTCTATAGCAAATGTCATGCCTCACAGCTGTAGCATCTACTTGATTATAATGCTCTTGACTGGGCGGCCGTTAATCATTTGCATCCAGTTTCTCATGGAGCGGTTTACAGAGATCTGTGTACTTGTGTCATGAAAGAGTTCAGCCGCCTTTTGGTCTAGGAAGCCGTCCAATTAGTTGTCTGTATTTAATCCAGCAAATAAAATTCATCAATGTCATAAGATTGTTTTTTCTTCTGATGCAGTTTGTTGCTTCGTGATAGCATTGCTTGACAATGGCAGCGTCTATCCCACGATAATGATCACGAGCGATGGAATCTGTGTCGCTGCAGTCAATATAATCCTTGCTCAAATCAAAAAGATGGGCGTACAAACGGAAAAGGCAGACGTGACAACAAACAGTGGCGTATTAAGGGTAAATGGCGCCCGGTGCAAGGATATTTTGCGCAATAGGTGAACCTTCGTCCGAAATATTAGAGCCCTAGGCACCCGTCTAGTTCGCCTAGTGGGTTAAACCGGCCCTACCGCGGCGACGATGATGCCCCGCCAACGACTTTCCTGCAATTTTATTTTTATTAACTGTTTTGTGCCCCAAGACCTCTAGAAGCAGAGAAGCTGGACAGACCAGGTTCAATTGTATTTGTTCGAAAAATAAAGCTTCCTACAACGGCTGAAAATACAAGGTCAGTAACGATAAACCGATGCCTCTAAATGACCGAGATTTCTCTAATTGGTTAGCTCATTTTGTTACTTTATCGCTGACGTTTTATTATCATTTTTTTTTGCGTGTTCGTTTACTAGTTGGACACTCACTGTTAGTCGTAAGCTTCTCTGCTGCTGTAATTAAATCATTGTTATATTGATAATGATCGGTGAAGCTCACTCAGCTTGACTAGCTCGAGAGCGACTAGAGGCAATCAAGAAATATCTACCCGTTTGTTAAAAAAAAATTACAAGCTCGTTAGGAGTCTCAGGTGGAATTTGCAGAAGGTGCAGAACAATTATTTAAACCTGTTACAAAGACTACTAAAGATCTTCTTCCCGCGTTGGAGAAAACCGCTGAGGCTACAACTGTAACACAGCAGGTTATCGGAGCATTACCAAATCAAATTAAGGAAGCTATGGAGTCTGCCGACAAAACACGTGCTGAAATTCAAGATGTTAAATATATAGTCGAGGATCTGTCTAAACCAGAATTAAAAACTCGGTATTTTACTCAACAAGGCTATATAGAAGTTATGATTGATCCTGTTACGGTTGCTGCTGCGGGATATCAGCTGCGGCATCAGTTTCTAAAGCCAGAGTTTTATGACACTCCAGAAAAAGAGCGGATTGCTAGGGTATTTTGTGAGTACAAGGATATTCCACAAATCAGTCAAAAATATAAAAAAAGAATATAATGATTTTGTTGGTAAAGTTTATGAAATAAGAAGAGGTGTTGGAACGCCAGTTATATCACTAAGAAAACAGAGATCTCGACAAAGGAGACAACCATCACCTGACCCCGGTGCCACTGGAAGTGATATTTGTACAGGTACCAGGGGAAGTGGTCTTATTACTCCATGCCCCGATAACGTCCTTGCCGACTTGGACAGACTAGAAATCCTCATTGGCGGTAAACGAGCTGGTAATAATTCCCCAGAAATCATCAATGAAGCAGCTGATATTTGTCAACGATTATTTACAGGCGGTATCATGGATATTAATGTTTACCGGGCTCTCATCGACGAAATCGTCGATGATTATCACAGTGATTAAGGGTATGCAATTAGATCAGAGACAAGAAAATAAGATGATTATACATAACGCTCAAAGTGGACCTGTAATGGTCAGGGTGATAAATTCGCGATTACCAACCTGTAAAGCGTTCTACGGCAATGGACTCGGTGATATTGTTCAGGGTCTATTCAGAAGGCTAGCCCCAAAAGCGATACCGATTGTAAAGCAACTGGGTATGAAAGCTATTGACGTTGTTCGTGAAAAAGATATTGGTGCTGTCCGTTATGTTGCCGGTAAAGCATTCTCGGCAATCCGGGATAGACTAGCACGATTAGTACGACGAAAACCTCAGCCAGTAAAATTACCAAGCACTGAAGTGATGCCTGCAAACGTTAGTAAAATAATAAATCAAGCTGCAAATCAAAAACTAGCAGAGTTAGCTGGTTTACCCATGTGAGAGAAAGAAAAAAATATAACCTCTAGTCTGATAGCAGGAAGTGGTCTTCGTGCTAGACGATAACAAATATAATAAAAATGTTCAAACGCGTACCTGATCCCGCATTCGACATGGACGCACCAGTACTAAATGATGAATCTGTGCGTGATTATCAGTATTATTCTTATGACGCACGAGAGCCAAATCAGCGTGGGCGAAATTGAGCTGCAAGTTCAGGATACAAGCAGATATTTCTTACCCGCTGAAGTATTTATTGAAGTAGAAGGTGAAATTTTAAAAACAGATAATACTGAATATGGAGCTGATGTTAGAGTTAGTTTTGTTAATAATGGTATTATGGCGTTATTCAACAGTGCTACATATATGATTGACGAAAGAAACATTGAAACATTTTAACGACGTCGACGTTGCCAGGACGATATTAGGTCTAGCAAGATATTCCGATGATTATTCAAGATCAGCCTGTCCATCAATCATGTTTGTGAAGGAAACTTCTCACCACCCTGACAACAGCCAGTATAATGTAAGACGGCCAAGAAACTTCGCCGACAACGCTGACGCTGATGTGTGGCCGGTGGTTCATGGTGCTAAACCAGAATTCAACTTAGGATTCATGTCACGTCGATCAATGCTGAAAGGCGGAAGAAGAATATTTTCGTGTGCAATTCCACTATCACATACCTTTGGATCTTGCAGAAATGTCAGAAAGGTTATTTTTGGAGCCAAGCATACAGTTGTACTCGTACGAAAAGCCACAGACGATGATGCAATCTGGCGTCCTGTCGGTGATGCAGGTAAAGTAGAGCTGACAAAACTTTCTTTGTGGATGCCAGTAATGACTCCATCGATCGCTGAAGAACAACGGCTACTCTCTTTTATGGAACAAAGCGGTAAATCGACATTATCATGGTTGACTATGACCACAGATGCTATTCAAAGCAATATTGATGGTTTGTTCACATGGCAGATAGCATCACAACAAGGTGTCTCTGCACCGCGACATATATTTATTGCGCTCCAAGATAATGCACGAGTAAACTCACGATTGCGTACCACAATGATATTTGACCCGCTTGGAGTTAGTGAAGTTTCACTGAAAATAAATGGACATCAAGAACCATCTGAAGAAGTATTATTGAACTTTGAAAATAATCATGTTGCACGCGCGTATCATCGTTTGATTACATTTATGGGGCGTGATCAAAATGTTGATACTGGTTTACAAATATCATAGCTAGATTTTACAATGCTGTGTCCAACTATTATTTCTCACTGGAACACTTGGATTTCTTCAGACAATCTGTCGTTGATATACACCTTCGAGCTCGTGTGGCAAGAGGAGTATAATTGCTAAACAGAACGTCAACTTAGGAACTTCAATAAAGCCAAACAATCAAAGATCGGCATACGAATTAATCTTTCTGCGGGTGCCATTAAAGACATTGCCAAGACGGGTGGTATATTTCCACTTCTTGCTGCGTTACCGGCAATAATCGCCGCTGCAGCCCCAGCTGTTGCAAAAGCTGCTTCGTTGGGTGCTGTTGGAACTGCTGCTGGGATGGCACTAAAGAAAGCAACAGGACAAGGAATAAAAAGTTCCAAAAAAGGGGAAGGGTCTAAGACTACCAGGAACTCCACCATGGTACGGAAGCGGATTAAGGATCCAGGAACACGTTTAAACATTAAAAACGTCAGACGTGTTTTTATGTGTGAGCAGTTACCATCAAATCCAAACAGCGTTGAAACTGGTATTATTAATATCGATGGACGCAACGGTCCTGGTACTCATTGGGTAGCGTACGCGATTGATTCATGTGGAATTGTTTATTTCGATTCGTACGGGTTAGCACCACCGAAGGAATTTTTAACATATGTGAGCAACATGCAAAGTATTCCAGTGTGGTATTCAACGTTACCAACACAAAAAATAACCGACCCACCAATATGTGGCCGTGAAACCCTCGCTGTGATTGACTCGATTTCAAAATCATCAGTGCCACCTCATAAAGTTGTGCACGAGTACACCGTTTTAAACAGGCACTAGTAAATATAATGTTAGATATTTACGGAAGATTAGCTAAAACTAAAACCCAACAAACACCAGGTGAAGATTTACTTAAGCAAGTAACGAAACATATAAATGATGAATTATCTGACCTCTTCAATCTTGCAAACATTGATCCAAACGAACTTTTAGTATTTCAGAACAGTGAAGGAAAATTAATGACGAGTAATATTTCAATCAAAGATATTGTTATTCGTGCTCAAGGAACGCGCGAAGGTATTATATATGTATATGACCGACATGGCAAACTTGTTCCAGGTGTTGTATCTCCATCATCGATCCGAGACAGTATAAGTAAACGAGTAATGTGGACCGGAGATACAATGACTGATAACATTGTCATGAATCAAAACAAAATTACTGGCCTTGGAAATCCGTCAACGGACGCTGACGCTGCAAGAAAAAAAAAAATACGTCGATGATCAAGAATCCAAGTTCATGTCAGTTAACGGTGGTATGATGCGTGCATTTCTCGACATGAACAACAATGGAATTAATACTCTCAGAACACCAGAATCAGATTTTGACTCTACAACAAATAAATATGTCGACGATAGGACAAATTTGTTGACAACAATCCATGATGGAATGACCACACTCAAAACTGACTTTTCTAATCACGTACAGTTGTTTCTGAATTTTCGTAGAAACATAAACAGAGCCATTAATGAATGTTTTGGAAGTCCAGCAGTTGTTGACATAAAACTCGCCGAAATTAACTCGACACTCGACCATGTAGTCAGTGGAATCCTAACTTTGTTGAAAAAACTAATCTGATTAAAATTCCCCACAAGCAGATCGTCAGTATCGTATACACAGTATCATCAGGATCATCAACATTGTCACAGCAAAATAACATCATCAAACATACAGCGGAAGTCACTGGTGTGTACAGGCTGTCCGTGTTCAGTTCTGCAAAATTTAGGATATTTACTACATTTCCATCGCATCATTCAACCGATAATTTTTCTAGAATTGTGACTATTGTCTTAAATAAAGATGCTGAAGAAACATTTATACTGGAACCATCTGATAAGAAATTAACCGCAGCGTCTTACTGGTGGTGTCTGGAATTTATCGCTGAAACACCTCAATTGATTATTTAATATAGTATAATGATCGACGCTAACCAACACAGATACAATCACGTATGTGAGTTGCAAACCAAATTGAAAAATACCGTTGACGAGTACAGCGCAGAAGTAAAAACATATCGCGAACGTGTCGTTGTCGTTGAAGTAGTCGTGTATTCAGCGTCCGCGCTCATCGCTGGAACTGGTGTATTGTTAGTGACGTCGACAGCAGTTGTAACAATTTGTGTTTCAGCTGTAAAAACAATAGCTGGTATTCTTAATATCATCGCAACAAAAAAAAAATATCGACGTGCACAAATGCAAAATTACACAAGTATACAATAAAACTAAACGCGGCGATGTTAGCATACTCTAAACTATCATCGTTGATTTCGTTGTATCTCAGCGACGGTATAATGTCAGATAACGAGCTTACAGAAATAATTAAGATTTACAACGAGGCATTAGTAGATGGAGAACCAGAAAAAAATCCTGATTTAAAATCCTCATTTATTAATAATGTCAAACGAACTACTACAACAGATCGTCACTAATACAGCACCGCCAAAAACCACAATGATATCAGCAAGTTCAACTAATCCTGAGTTCAGTGTGGTTTTTCCAACTGCAATTCCAGCCAAAGAAATATCGCTAGCACAATTACGGGTTTATCACAGTTGGCCAAATATCAGATCAAAATCATGTGTTGATTACCCACAAATAACTCATTAGTGTTTTCTCATAAAAATAAACCAGGTGGAACTCCAGATTGGCAAGTTGTAAGTATACCTACGGGCAGTTATCAAATAGAACAGATCATTGAGGAATTCCAGCGGAGAATTAAATCTATTACAGGAAAAGTATCCAAGATAGCTATTACGGTTCACGAACCAACGTTATCAGCCGCGATAGAAATTTCTACGTCAGATTGCGCCGTTGATATATATCAAAGTTCGATCAGATCTGTTCTAGGTTGGCCAGAAGTAGCACCCATTTATATTGGACAGCCAGAACCGACCAAGGATGAATTTCTCACTACGTAAAAAAGATTCATAAAAATTCCAAAATATCGGAAAATGTACCCATGGACCGTAAATGAATTTTTTATTGATGGCGCTGAAAGTATTCTTGATCTGAAAGAAATTTACACAGAGGGACGTCCAGAATGGGCATTTAGTAAACTACTCATTATTGACATAAATAAAGCAATAAATATAGAATTTAATTATTTTTCCGATATTGTTAAAAGTTATTTCACGAGCATAACACAGCGTTACAGCGATGACACAAGAGAAATCATCCTTGATGAAATTCGAGGAATGAATCTAATATTTTATGATTTTAATTATCTTAAACATATTTTAACTAGAAATGTATATTATAAATTAAAATCACTGCTTATTATACCTGATGCTGATCGAGCAATGATGGTCAATAATCTTACATCGCTGATAGAAGTTCCTAATTTTATTAACATCGACGATTACTTTCCAAAAAAACTTGAATCATGGAGAAAAATAAACCCTACAGCGATTATTCTCAAAGACGATAATAATCCATATGGAAGAGGCAGGCATGTATCATTGGGCGTCGTAAGCATTACATCTACGATCGCGGTCAATCTAGTATGTGACGTCATCGACGGCATCTATCAAGCAGATCTTGAAAGATCTAATCAGGCCAGCAAGGATACATTTTATATACATTTACACCGCAGGTTCCACCAGGATATTTAGATTGTATCAGAACTAATTAATCCTGTTTATCTGCGTGTACATAATTCACTATTATCAAGGATACATTTCAAACTTACTGACCAAACTGGACACTTGTTGGATTTGAGGAATGAATCACTAAATATAAATCTGTATGTGAGATCGTAGAACAAAAAAGAAATTGTCAAATAAAATATGAGTAAACATTATTATCAGAATAAAAATAAATCTGATTCTGAGTAAATATTATCAGAATAAAAAAAATAAATATTATTATTATCTGATTCTGAGTAAATTGATTCTGAGTAAATATTATTATCAGAATAAAAAATAAATATTACTATTATCTGATTTTGAATAAATATTATTATCAGAATAAAAATATTATTATTATCAGAATAAAAAACAAATATTATTATTATCTGATTTATAACAAATATTAATATCAAAATAAAAATAAATCTGATTCTGAGTAAATATAAATAAATATTTTTTTTTTAACTGTAGTCAGAAATGAATTATTCCTCCCTAGATGCTTTCACTTTCACAATCAGTTACTACTTTCACTTTGTTTGGCTGGTACCACAGTCACGGTGACAGAGTTAGTTTTGTCGTCACTACATTCACTTTCACTTTCGCAATCATCGCTGACATTACAAGCAGACATAATCTCTCTCAAGTGTCTTATACGAGCGTTCACAAGTCTTTTTGTTTCGTACTCGTGAGATAATTCTGACCTAATTTTTTCGTTTGAGTGTGCAAGGGGGACAAATAGTTTCACCTGCGCGTCTGTAACTGCTGCCAGCGACCGTAACATTGCCTGCTGAATCAGCTTTATGAATCTGTAATCGGCTGGTAGTGTATATCTGTTCTCGAATTTTCGAAATTGTAATGATTAAATCACACATAATTTTTTGAGAATTAAGTTCATCAAAAATTTTTATACCGTCATGTTGTAATTTTTAAATCGCAGAAATAATAGCATTAATAATTTCAGAATTCACTATATAATAAATATTTATTTAAAATAAAAATATTTCTGAATCAGAATAAAAAAAAATCTTTTTGAATAAAAATTTATTGTGAATCTGAATCAAAATAAAATAGTTTTGGACAGCACAACCCCCATGTGAACTCCTACATTACCAAACGATATTCTAGCAGGTCTAGGAGAGTACATATATAAACATAATCATAGTAGTGTATATGTAAGGACGGAACAAACCCCATGCAAACTCCTAGATTGCCAAACGACATTCTAGCAAGTTTAGAGGTTACATATATAATCTTAACTAACTTAATTCTATGGACTGCACAACATATAAACTTAGCTCTAAGGACAGCACAGATACATATAAACTTAATTATAATACTTATCTCTAAAGACAGCACAGATACATATAAACTTAGCTCTAAGGACAGCACAGATACATATAAACTTAGCTCTAAGGACAGCACAGATACATACAATACTTAACTCTAAGGGCAGCACAGATATATATAAACTTAGCTCTAAGGACAGCACATACACATAAACGGGGCCTTTTCTCTACTTTCAACAGATTTCTGTACACCCTCCCCCATAATCAACCTCGGGGAGTGCAAAAGTGCACCCACCACGTGGTGATATGGTGGGAGAGTGTACTTTTCTCTGTTGAAGTTCGAGGAAACTGGGCAGAGCCCCACTATATTAAGAAAAATTTGGCATTTTACCACCACCATCGACAATGTGTCAGTCACGAATATAGAACTCAAGATCTCGAGTACAAGAATTCGACGCTCTAACACTGCACCACAGACTCGTGTTACAAATATACGTTTCTGAAGTTACCTATACTAGATAAACAGGCAACTTACGTACGACCAGTATACTGAATAAACTGCAGCGTGGATTTATTTCAATTTCTAAAATAAATCTCACACACGTTTCAGAAGTTACCTAATGCTGAACAAACTGCAGCGTGGATCTAAAATAAATCTGCCGGATGTCGTTTGTAAACAGATGTAGCCTGACCTACTGAATGTACATACAGGTCTATTGTGTACTCTGAAGATCTAAAAATAACTTACATTGGAATTTGCACGGCTATATTGAAGATATAAAAATAACCTACCTGGATTGCATATATAAATCAAACTTGTGAACAATCTGAATTTATCAGAGTGAAAACTGTTAAATATCCTTTTCTTTTAGAAATTATACTGATCTACTGACAGCTAATTGCTTACAGACAATACTACACACACACACACACACACACACACACACACACACACACACACAAAATAAATCGCGACGGTCATGTAATCAAGCGGGACAATTGCTTAATTAATCTATCAGAGAGAGAGATTTCCTTGACGGAGTTATTTCGCTTCATGTGTATGATATTTATATATAATTCGCTAATCATATTTCCTTGAAAATGTAGATTTGGTTATATTATTTGCGACACGATATACAGAAGCTGGGTTAATACCAAAATATTTACAAGCTGTATTTATCGATGGAAATATAATTTCTTCTCCTGTCCCTACATTTACAGACTTAATAACTCTTGCGCTCTTACAATGATTATTGACGCCACTTTTTCCAAGTTTGCAATTCTTACTCTGCGTAACAATTCGTAAATTTAATAAATAGTTATTTTTCTGATTTGAATCGATATGATCGATAACAAGTCCATCATTGATCAATCCATAATAACACTCGCAGATGAATCTGTGTGATAGATACTTTGTATTCCCGGCAGTGAACATGAGATAACCAGCATTAGTGACAAAACTGACTGGGTTTTTTGATTGACAGTTCCTAATTACACCATCACGAGATGCTTCATATTCCTTGATGATTGGATGTGTTACAAATTCATTTTGTTTCATTTGTATAATAATATTATTTGTTTAAATCATTATTTTCAAAATCTGGAGAGATAATCTTCGGCGGTTTTATGGGATATTTGACTCCATCGGCGCTATTTTTTATCATAATATCCTTTCAGCTCTCTGTATTTTTTACTACCACATTGCACACACAGCTGAGTTTCTCTTCTAACCCCAACACCACATCGTAAGCACGGTTTTGGTCCTAGACTCCCTCTGCGAATGCTTTGCATGTGGTATCCACAGAATTCATTTACACAGGCTTTGTTACAAGGAGCTGAATAACCGATCATCCGCCACATGCATTTATTGTTTGTTTGAATCATTATATATATATATATATATATATATATATATATATATACTCTATATATATATATATATATATATATATATATATATATATATATATATATATATTTCTATATATATATATATATATATATATATATATATATTTGTCCTAATCATAATATGGAAGAGTTTGAGAGATTATCCACAATTAAGCCTTCTAGATCCAGATTTGATCTTGACAAACTGCCGAAACCTAAATTTAGTTCTTCGATGCAAGATCTGGATTTCGTGAACGAGGATATAACTGATCATATCAGTGAAGCCAAGAAGGAATTTCGCTACGATGGCGCGGCTCATGTGTGGTCAACATTAAGAATCGTGAATGTTGTCGATGTCAGAATGAATGATTCGAGCGCAGAAAAAATTATTAACTATCTCGATGATCAGCGATATTTTATTCTAATAAAATTTATTGTGCAGACAGACGACGACACTTGCATTATCCGTGACAAACGCGACCCTGTCCGTGTAAATGTTGGAAGTAGCATCGTCACGTTGAATAAAATTTCCAAACCAGGAACGCTGACTTGCATTGACAAACTATTTTATGAACGAGCGTATCCTGTGACTGCAGTTATTTATCCGTTGTATCCGCTAAATAATAAACCTAGCGTTGATGATCTTGCGCCGATGAAACTATTAAGGATAAATTGTGTAGGTGAGTGAGTTACAGAACACTTCACAAACGCGATACGTGGAAACGGTTTAATGGATTTGCGACGTGAAAAAATAAATGAGTGGGCAGAAACAGTTAAAAACACCGGAGCGTCTATCAAAGACGTTGCTGAACTGGAAAAAATATTAAAATATTTAAATAACATGTGAAAACACTAACCGGAGAGATTGTATACAAATCGAAATATGAATGAAGGGGAGTCCCGATAACGATTATTGATCATAACGCACATGCATGGACGTCCGTGGTAATAATATTTCCACGAGACAGAACAATTAGATTTTATAAGGATTATATATTTGATTTTATCAGAAATAGCAGTAAGAGTGACTCTGTATTTGTTTGGCTGTTTCAAAGTTCCAATGGCGGAAGTTATGATCAGTTTGTACGGCCTAGCGGAGAATCATTCCACGAAGAATTGAAAAATCATTTGCGTTGAAATACACGAACGATGATGATGTTATCGAACAATTACTGAATAACTGTTTTACCGTTCCATCAGTTGCTGCTCACTTTGCTCAGGAGAAAAATTCATGGAAACCTACAAGATCGGAATTTCTCGTTAATGTCCAACGTAGTTGTATCGAATACGGGCACGGCGGATTATGGAATACTAAATACGATTATAGCAACGTTATCTCAGTTGATATGGTAGTGTGTTATCCTGGAGAGTGTTCTGAATACTTTAAGAGATTTCGTCATCCATCACACGAGATGACCAGAGTTGCGATAAATGGACCCCTGCCAGATTTTGACTTAACCGGATTCACCTGTATAGAGTCATTCGCGTTCTACCGGGATCTCCATCCGATTATTTATGCTTGGTTTGGAAGACATTTTTCAGAAAAATGTTGGGCTCCAGAAGTACTATTACGATATATGATTGATGTAAAAATATTAATATAGTTGGTTGTAAGTGAAGCGATAATATCGTATCATCCGCAGAAACAAGTTTAGTTGGCAGAACCAGATAAGTTTGATGCAGAAGAAGATATCAGGAAAGAATTTCCTAATCTTGACGAGGATGAAATTACTGAACTTATTAATAATGTATATAAATACAGAACAGAAAATAATGAGAAAGTTGCAAAGGATCTCGGCAGAAAAATAATCGGTAAGTTTACTCAGGGTGGTGCGTGTGATCATAAACGAAAGTTTAGAAGATTAATCATGGACGATGCTGAACTCGATTTCATAATTACTGATACAACGGAGAGAGGTACATTTTGAAACCGAAATGATGTTTATTTATCGAGCGGAACTAAATTAGATACAATTGTGAGTTATATCGATGGTGATTCACCGCAGTTTACTCATTTGAGATCTTCGATGCTCGCGCACGTTTCGATAAACTTATTATCGATTATAAACAGATTTCCGCTGATCGCGGTTAGAGTCTCCACAGATTCATTTTATATAAGTAAAAAATATTTGGATTTGCTAGATAATTATCTCGGTACTGGTGAATGGGGATCGTGGAGAATAAAACAAGAAAATATTCTTACTTATTCTGAATCTTCCGACGTTGAAATTAAAGAGACATATTACAAAAATAACAATCAAATATCAAAATCGTTAGCACCATCTGTATATGATCCTGTGGCCAGACATAAAACCGTTTATATCAATGGGCCTGGAGGTTCTGGTAAAACAACGCGTGCGATTGAATTATTTAGAAGTTGTTCATATGTGGTTGTCTTGACACCCACACACAGACTCGCCAGATAAATGAACGCACGAGAGGGTAAAATCTCAAACTTATCATAGTTTCTTTCGATGGTGCGGAGACGCATGGATTCCATCGAGGATGGGTGAGAAATACATTCTCAAGATTATTATCTGGGATGAAATATGTACGGTATCGTTGGAAGTATTAAAAATGTTTCTTGATAGGCTGTTATTGAAGAACACTGCTGTGATAATGTGTGGTGATCATGGTCAACCGCCGCCTTTTGTTGGGCAGTCTCCACATGAGTGGTTAAAAACATTTGTAGATTATTACGAAGAAATAACTGATGATCATAGAGCTATTGATGAACCGCTGAAAGAGTTTAAGAGTTTAATCAGACTACAACCAGATAGGATTCAGTGTGAAATAATGCGAGAAGTAATTCCAGAAGCACATATAAATGATTTTTGGAATTTATGGAGGCCTGCAGATTTGATAGTTGCAAGTAGAAAGATAGTTCGTGATATACTGCAAGAGAAATTATTTCTGTTACATAAAGAAAAGTTTTCAAATCTACCTGTACCATTGTGTTATCGCCCAGCAGATACTCGACGACAGAATATTGAAGTTGAGATTCCAGGAATTAATGAGAAACAAAAACTGGTACTAAATGATATTGTTTTAGTTCCTGTCAGTGCTGTTGAGGGTGCATTAACGCCTGAAGGAGTCAGGGATAAAACTCCGTGGAGGTTAGGATACGCTATAACGATTCACTCGTCATAGGGATTAACTATTTCTGATACAAATATCTGGATTGTCGATGATAGAATCGAGTGGTCAAATTTAATTTATCTCGCAGGGTCTCGAGTCAGAACAATATCTCAACTGCGAAGGGTTATTATGGACAATAATCAAACTGTTAGTAATGGCGATGATATAGTTAATATCGACTTCGTCGTGATCAAGAAAAAATTATCTGGTTATAAACAATGTGACAAAAAAAATAAATAAACGAGACTTCGATCTTCAGGCTGAATTTATTATGACACTGAAGCAACAACAGAATAATTAATGTGCGAGCTGTAACACAATAATGTTGTGGCAGTATTCGAATAATAATCCAAGACAGTTTACCGTGTATAGAATTAATAGTAGTCTTGGTCACACACGCGAAAATGTGATGTTGACCTGTCTTGAGTTTAATCGACGTCGAGGAGCCAGTTTACAAAAGTGAAAGCGGTGGTAATTGTGTGTCTTCAGGAATTACTTGTAATTGTTCGCGTACAAATCCACGTTGAGGAGCAGTTGAATCTGGTCTGTAGATTGCAGGTCTACCCGTGGATCTTACCACGCTGGAAGTTTTATGTGTAGTCCCATTCCAAATAGGATCAGTTGCTCTTTTTTACCCCCTTCAAGTTCGCCGGGCTCATACAAATATCTTACAGTCACATTATCTAGTACTGGTTGAGAGAAAGAGTCATATCGTTGTATTTGTTTTTTTTTTGTGATCGCATTGGCAGGCTTCATAGAAGTTGCACGAGTAATTTTATTATTTAACGCAGCTATCACACTTGGTAATCTTGCAACCCATTCACGAGATCTCATGTCTGATATCCAAATAACAACTCAGCAAGTGTTCGATTAAATCGTTCAACGATTGCCTGATCGCGATGAATTGCTGTATGTCCTCGTCTGATTTTGATGTTATGTTTCTTCATCAACGACAATACTGCACCAAGAAATTCTTTACCAGGATCAACCTGTAATAGTTGTTGCCATCGCAAGGGTCCTCGTTGATAAATTCGTTCAAACGCAGATGCAACTTCAGCTGCTGTTTTAGTTGATAGTGGTTCTGCTTCTTTATATCTACTTGCAACATCAATTTGTATGTGCGTGATTGACGCCGACGTATTTTAATAGTATCATGTGGAAAAAACAAAATATCAGCTTGATGAACTTCATTGGGAGTGCTGATATCAAAATGTGCGTACTGAGTTTTGTTAGGAAGACATAGACAGATTTGCCATATTGCCTGTCGTGCTAACCAATTTTCAGCAACAGAACGTGAGACATCTGCCGCATCAGCAAGTTTGCCAATCGCTGCTCTACCTCTCCAATATCCACTTGGACTATAATAAACCGATTCCATTATAATAATAATCGGTTGATTAATTACCAGCCCCTAGGACTAGTTTACCTTTCACTGCAGATTTTACTAGGAAGCTAGGAAGTTTTTTCTCTGAGAGATTTATTTTTTTAAGGAATTTAACGAGTGAATCAACTTCACGTCAGCGATGTGACGCTGTTGTAAATCCTTATTTTTATACGCAACATCATGAACGTGACACGCTTGATCAATCGCATTTATTGGATACTCTCCAGGTTTTGGTTGGTCTTGGTTATCAAGTTGGATATCAAGTCGAGTTCCAGGACCACAATAATTATAGCCAGAAAGATGTTTCTCACCAGCGTATTTGGCCCATGGAGTTCCTGGTAATTTTCCCAACGAAGCAGCAATATCACCACCTGTTTTTGTTTTTGACGAAATGAATCTGTATTTTTTTGTACCTCATCTCACACAATTACCTATAAGTGCAATTTTTTTTTTTT